>VMDO01024452.1:0-29736 GCA_007922755.1 Pedetes capensis
TTACATCCACTGTAATAGAGAAGGTAAGAAAAAGCCTCCCAAGAAAGAAGAGCCCAGGCCCTGAGAGGTTCACAGCAGAATTCTATCAAACCTTAAAGAAGAATAAGACCTGTTGTCTTCTACGTATTTCAATAGGTAGTAAAGGAAGGAACATTCCCAATCTCAGTCTATGGAACCACTATTACCTGGTACCTGGTCAAGGAAAGGACACATGTAAGAAAGAGGACTATAGACCAACTTCCTTGATGAACATAGATGCCAAAATCCTCAACAGCATCTTGTGAAACTGAATTCAGCAGGAAGACCATGAGTCAAGGCTCTGACAAGCTTATGTAATTTAAGAAGACTCAGTATCAGGATCAAAAATTGGTTGGTGTTGAGGCTCAATGGAAAAGCACTTGCAAAATATGTGCAGGGCCCTGGTTTCATCCCAGTACCCTTGAAAAAGTTGATCATAAATTGGATTGGAATAGGACACAAGAGTTAGTTCCAGAAGGGAAGAGGCTTGTAAAATTATTTGTTGTTATTGTTTTCTCAGATTTGAGGCCCAAGTTTGGAGACCTTTACAAAATAAGGTGAGTTCTCTGATCTTTCCTTTCCAGGAAGAGTTGTAATTAATAATTAATATTAGAAAAGTGAATGCTTAAATATCATCAACAGTGAGGTTAATCTTTTGGAGACAGGTTCTCATTCATTTGTCCAGGCAGCGTCTCGCTTCAAACTCCTAATCCTCCAGCCTCTGCCTCCCACATCACTGGGATAATTGTGGGCACCATGGCACCTGGATTACTGCACTTCTTAATTGATTGGTTGTACTATGTGTCCATATTTTCTATGGATTTCAATGGTGAACAAATACTTCTTCCTGTTCTTCTGCATTATCTTTTGCCTATTTTATTGCATATCTAATTCCTTAAAAAGTCCATAAAGTTACAAGCAATTCTTGGGGTAACAGAATTGTTGTTTTATTTTCCCTTATGGGACTGATCCTAACAAGATGATTTCTGAAGTATCTCCATCCAATGACAGAAGAAGGAGATCCTACACAAACAATACTGTGGATCTCAGCATGCACAGAGTTGGATCAGGTCAGGTTGGAGAGTGCCTGCCTTTGAAGGGTGGCTGCCTGGTGGGGGATGCTATACACCTGCTCACCGCAATCCCATGTTTGCTCTGCATTTTTTTTACTTTGAGACTTTTAATTTGAAGCCATCTTGTTGTGCTTTCATTGAATTTAACACGTTACTGACAATAATATTCAAACTAATGAGGCACAGAATGATATTTTGAAATAGGTTTACATCATGCAATGATCATCCTGTTAGGATAATTTACATATTTATCACCTAACATACATTTTGCCATAAACTAGGCCAGGGTAATTAATTTGCTTACTTTAAAACATATTGTCGAGGAAATGACCTCTTGCAAAACTAGTATGATCCTGGGAAACAGATGCTCAGTTTTATAAAATGCTTTATAGACTTCAAAGAATGCTTTTGTTCTCAAATACATAGAGAGTTATTAAGCATGATGATTTTTTAAAAAATCTTTTATTCTACTAATGTATTTAGGATCATCCTTTGTTCAAAATTTTTTTTGGTTGATGGTGGCAAGCTTTACTGAGCTTTGTATACAGCAGACAAATGTTTTCATTTTCTATATTGTTTAATTTAATAGTTTCCTTGTAAATATGTATTACTGAGGTACAAAAATAAATTCCACTAAACCCACTCTGGGCTTCTATATATTTGGACTTTCATTCCTAAAACACTTTGTAGAAACTTTATGGCAATGTTTCCATATTTTTCTCCTTTTCCTTTATATTTGAATCAGTTTAGGTAACAATTTGTTGTTGCAGTTGGGTGCTACTGAGGAGACAACAATAGTTTTCATTAAAATAACAAACCTTTCTGTGATATCCAGAAATGGATGCAATGAATCTTCTGTGGTTTGTAGTAACCGTTTTCTGATTTAATGTTGTTAATATACAGTGTTACTCAGGGCAACTTTCACTGTATTTTTCTGAATGGTATTTATTTCATCAATATTCTGAAAAGCCGGATTTGTTGATTGTTTTTCTTTCTGACATCTTTTACCTTTGAGCTTTTCTTACTTTGCTTTCATCCCCAGCATATCATTCAAACTATTTCAGATGTATTTTATCTCTTGTTTGTTCATGTTTTGGACTGAAGGCTTGTATTCTTTCTGTTTTATTTACTATTCAAGAAATTCAATCCACAGTTATTTTCTCTCAGATTAAATATTTTCATCCCATTTTCCTGTCACTCTCAAGCTCTTGGAATATTTGTGCTTCCTTTTTAATCTTTGCTATGATTTCCTTCAACCAGAATATTATTCATCAAGATGAGTAATGGTGTGCACATTGACTGATTTGGTTACTATCATTTCAGTACTTAATGAGATTTTTCTTATTTTGTGATTTAACACACTCGATGTAAAATTTGCCTCCTCATATTATGAGCCACTACATGAGCATTTCTCTGTGTCTCAGCAAAGGAATTCTCTGTCCTGGTGTCTTCAGTAAACCACAATCATGCAGAACATGCTTGGTGGATGTAAATAGAAGTCAGTTTATACTTATATAATTTCCCTACATTTAGGACATTGCTAGAGTTGGAATATGGAATGTCCCCCAAAGCCTCAGAAATTAAATGATTTGGTCATTAGTGTGGTGCTATTGGAAGTTGGCATAGACCTGTAAGAGCAGCGCTTCATTACATGCTTTAATTCATCAGTGGTGTGCCCTCAAAGGGGATCATGAGAGCCTAATCTTCCTTGTTTTCTCCTTCATATCCCCAGCCACAGGTGAGTGTTTTGCTCTGTCACACATTTAGGCCATGACATATTATGGTGCCAAAAGTCCAAAATCAATTGAGCCAACCAGTCATGACTAAAATCTCCAAAGTGCTGAGCCAAACTGAACCTTTCCTCTTTTTAAGTTGATCATTTTAGGGACTGTGTTGCAATACAGGAAAGCTGAAAAACACAGACAGAGAGTTTCATATCTTCAGGAGACAGCTTAGTAGGATGTGTAGTTCCATTTGTGCTTCTTAAATACATCATAACACTCCATTAGCCAAACACATGCTTCCTACCTTAACACTTCATCATCAAAACAGAGACCAGGCTGATTTTTCAACTACACTTGTGCATATATCAATTTTAATTCGTATTTCTAAACTTTAAAAAAATGCCCATTATGCAAACTGTTCTTACTTTTCAAATTATTTTGATTCCTGAACAATTTTTTGGCTTATGTTGTGTGTATGGCTTATGTTGTGTGGCTTGTGTTGTGTTTATGAGTACATAAAAAGCAATTAAAACACTTGTTATCAATCTTGGATATATTTTTGTGAGCAAATATATCAAATGCCATTGGTAATTTCTATTCTTCTGGCATCTATTTTCAACCTAAATTTCCCACATCTCTTGTGAGATGTAGAAAATATTTTATAAAAACTCATTTAAATGTTTGAAATATATTGGAGCTGATGAATATGATTTTATCATTTTTATAGATATAATTATTAGTAAATATGAGTTGTCCATATTAATGAATTTCACTGGACACTTACACATTTGCATATATTCTGCCTCCCACATGCCTTCAGCTTGTCGTGCTATGGGGTCTTTCATGTTGCTTTTGATGCCAAAAGTTATGCCACCAGTATCTCAGATACTAGCAGGGTAACCCATTGTGCAGGTTTCAACTGAGCTTCCAGACGAAGACAGACTAGGGAGAAGGACCTGGCAGCTCAGTCCTAAAGCAATGGCCATTGAAAATCCTATAAATAGCAGAGAAGCACTGTCAAATATATTGCTGGAAAATGAGGCCACCAGGTTTGAAAATATTCAAGAAATGACTGGGGAAGAATTGCTTCCACAAAGTAGAGTCAACCTTAATGATAACAATGGTGTAAAGGTCCAGGGACTTCCTCTTGCAAATGTGACATTACTCAGCATGATAAAAAACATAGTCACTGCAACAATGGACTCATACATGAAAATGTCCTGTACATGGACAGGGTTGGGTGGTGATTTGATCTGTTGTGCATGGGGTTGCCATGGGTCAGATCCAGCTTGAAAGCACTCACCAAAAATACAACATACAATCTGTATGATGGTATCTACTATGCCAAGTATACTCTTTACACTCTCTTCCCTTAGTCTCCTTGCTGTTGCCTATTAGAGCTTCTACTATGTTCTGGTTATCTTTTTTTTTTTTTTTTTAATTTTTGCTTCCATTACAGGACACATGATCCTTATGTTTCTGATTTTTGTTTATTCACTTTAAATTGTGACTGCCAGTTTCATCCACTTTACTTCAGAAATCAGGATTTCAGTTTTCTTAATGGTTAAGTAACACCCTTCTGCCTGCCGCCATAGCCCTGTGGCATCCGATCCCGTCAGATCTCAGAAGCTAAGCAGGGTCGAGCCTGGTTAGTACCTGGATGGGAGACCACCTGGGAACACCAGAAGCTGTAGGCTTGGGAGAAGGACCTGGCAACCCCCTCCCAAAAATCAATCTGCCATTGAAAACCCTATGAACAGCAGAGAAGCACTGACAATAGTGTTCCCCCTGTTGTACATAGGGTCGCTATGAGTCGGATACTGACTTGACGGCACCTAACAACAACAACAACAACAACACTCTTCTGCATGTATATATATGTATTATATTTTCTCTATACATTAATCTCCTTTTTCTCCCTTTATTGGTAAATATTGGTAGGGTAGAGAGTAGTACAGCATTGGCTTTTTTCATTATGCATCTATTACATCACTTTTCATTACACTTTTATCAACTTACAAGAGTTATGGAAACTTTTGACTAACATAGTAAAACTCGTATGCATATTTGAATTATATTCCCCTATTTTTCCAATGTACTCATGAAATTTCTTTATTTACACTGAGATTATACTCTCCCCCATTACCCCTCCATATTGATTCTCCTCCCCATCCCACCTTCTGCAATCTTCGCTTCCCTCTGTTAGTTCCTTCCCTCCTTGTTTCTACTCTTTATATCATCCCTTCTTCGCTATGATTAATTGTGCACTTTTAATGTATCAACTTACATATAGGATTTTTTTCTTCCTTTAAGAAAGATTCAGCTCCCACCTGTGAGTGAGAACATATGGTATTTCTCTTTTTGAGCTGCTGTTCATTCTTTTAAGATAACACATTCATCTCTTAGTGGATATCAAGACTCATTCCATATCCTGACTCTTATGAATAGTGTAATAGTAAACATGAGTATTCAGGTATTTTTTATGTATGCTGACTTTGTTTCCTTTGAGAATATATAAGGAAGTGGTACAGTTGCATAATATTGTTGTTGTTGTTGTTGTTAGGTGCCGTCGAGTCGAGTCTGATTCATAGCAACCCTATGTATAGCAGATGGAAACACTTGCCGATTCTGTGCCAGGCAAACCATCTTATTTATGTTTAAGCCCATTGTTGCAGACACTGTGTCAATCCATCTGGTGGAGGGTTTTCCTCTTTTGCGTTGATCTGCCACTCTTCCAAACATGATGTCCTTCTCCAGGGATTGTTCTCTCCTGACTACATGTCCGAAATATGTAAGACGGAGTTTGGCCATTTTATAGCAGCTCTATTTTGTGGTTTTTGGGGAAATCCATGCTGTATTCTGTAATGACTTGACTAACTTACATTTCCACCATTGATGTATAGGATTCTTTTTCTCACAAATCCTGAAGAACATTTTTATTTCTTGTTGTTAGTTGCATCTACTGAATGGTTAAAGAGTAGAACACTTTCTCATAAACTTATTGGTCAATTGTTCTTCTTCTTTTGAGAAGTGTCTGTTCATACAATTTGCTTATTCATTGATTTAATCATAGTTTAACATCACATTTTTGTGCACTTTAAATATTGTGATATTACCCTATGTAAGGTGAATGGTTGGTAAAGATGTCCCCTTATTCTGTATGCTGTAGACATAGCTGATTGTTTGCTAAACAGAATCTTTATATTTTCTCTTTCTTTTTTATTGGAAATTTTTAATGTACAACTTAATGTGTTTAGTTTTGACATGGATTTCATTGTGATATTTCCAGATATGCGTTTCATTGTACATTACACAGTCAATTTCCCCCTTACCCTCTTGTGCACCTCCTCTCCCCACCCCCCACCATCACAAAAGGCTTCTCTTCCACCTGCATGCCTTTTTGTGGGAATATTTTTCTATATATCCTTGGATCCCAATTATGTTTAAGGTCAAAACCTTTTCTGTAGTATCTATCTTTTTACATTGTCAGTAATATTACATGAATTTCAAGCCCATTTGTATTATTACCATTCTTTGATATTATTGGTATCATTTTAATTTCCCAAACTATGAAAGTTGGGCTGTTAACTTTGAGGTCACCCTCTTCCTCTTCCTCACTCCTCCTTGTTCCTCCTCTCCCTTCTTTCTTCTCCCATCATTTCTTGCTTTTGCTAGATCCCTCCCTTCTTTCCGCTGCCTGAATTGTCCCTTCTTTGCTAAGTTGACTTTAGCTTCTTATTACATCCTGATTTCTGTGTAGGATTTTTTCCTTCTTTTAGTTTTGATTCAGCTCCCACATATGAGTGAGAACATGTGGTATTTCTCTTTTTGGGCTTGTATTCGTTCACTTAAAATAATTTTCTCCAATTTCATCCATTTTGCTGAAGATGACATTCTTTCTTTCTTTCTTTCTTTTTTTTTTGATTGCCAAGTAGTATTCCATTGTGTATATATGTTGTTGTTGTTGTTGTTGTTAGGTGCCGTTGAGTCAGTATCCAACTCATACCGACCCTCATAGGGTTTTCAATGGCTGACTGCTTCAGGATTGCCTTGGGAGTGGATTGCCAGGCCCTTCTCCCATTTATGCAGTGCTGGGAATCGAACTCGGGACCTCAGAGACTGCAGCGCAGCACTCTACCAACTGAGCTAAATCCCAGCCCTGTGTATATATACCATAGGTTTTTATCCATTCATCTGTTGCTGGGCACTTTGGTTGATTCCATATCCTTGCTATTGTAAAAAGTACTGCATTGAATATAGAGATGCAGGTGTCTCTGCGGTATGATGACTGATCTCCCTTTTGGTATATTCCCAAAAGTGTAATAGCTGGGCCATATGGCAGATCTATTTTTAGTTTTTTTAAGTTACCTCTGTATTGATTTGCAAGGTGGTTGGACCAGTTTACAAGAATCCTTATATTTTCTGTAATCATAGGTCAACTTTTGCTTTTCATGACCTATTGGGATCATATTCAGGAAATCATCACGTATGCTCATATGTCATAACACTTTCACTGTGATTTCAGAGTTTCTGGTGTTGTATTAACACCTTTGATACATTTTGAGATGATCTGTGTACGGGGTGAGAAATAGGTATGTAGTTTCAGACTTCTACATGAGTATACCCATTTTTCCCAGCACCATTTTTTCACAAGACTGTCTTTCCTCCAAAACATGCTTTGGCTTATAGTTTCATTTGTAACTTTTATACTTAGATTTTTTACATTTTCCTTGTTTAGTATATATTTAAAATTTCCTTCTTCAATTTTTCTTTAGGTTGATGATGCTACATGTATTCTCTGTATTCTAGTTCAAGAATTTCAAATGCAAAAAGAATACATAACTCATAACACAAAGCCTTGTGTTACTGGCTTCCCAATCTTTCTATTTCTCTCAAAAATCTGATTTATTTAGGAATAATCTGATTTTTTATGTTGATGCATTTCAATTGTATTCTCCATTTAAGGTACTTCATATTTTTCATTTTTGAAGGCCACTTAGTGTAAAACATCTAAAGAAACGTTCAAATTCTTTTGTGATTAGATTTAATTTTTGGCATCCTAAATTTTGGCATACCAATAGTTCTCAATTATTAACATGAGTAAACATCACCCAGAGAATTACTAAAAGGGAAAAATCCAAAAAGGCAAAGAATCCAATCCAGAAAAATGGGCACATGAACTGAACAGGGAGCATTAAAAAGAATAAATACAAATGGCCAAAGGTCATGTGAGTAAGTCTTCACCATCCGTAGCCATCAGGGAAATGCAAATCGAAACCACATTGAAATATCATCTCACCTCATTCAGAATGGCTAGCATCAACAATAAAACAACAAATACTAGTGAGGATGTGGGGATAAAGGAACCCTAGTGCATGCCTGGTGTGAATGCAGAATTTTGAAGGTGAATCCTACATTCCTTTGTTTGGAATAGAGAGGGGGAACATGGGAAATCTTTGCACCATTTCCAACTTTGCTTAACATACTCTTGGTCTGAGATTGGGCCATTTGCCAATCCTCTTCCTCATATTGTTTCCTATGTTCTGTGTCCTTTAGCTTACCTTTGGGCCTTTTGACCGGAATCGAAGGGATAAATTCCCTTACCTGTATCAGATGGCCCCTAAGGACACATCTCTGTCCATGGGAATGATCTCCTTGATGGTTCATTTCAGCTGGAACTGGGTTGGGCTTGCCATCTTAGAAGATGAGAACGGCCTTCAATTTCTATCAGATGTGAGAAGAGAGATGGAGAGAAACACAGTGTGTTTAACCTTTGTGAATTTGATCCCAGGCAGCATGGTCATGTACCCGGCAAGAGCTCATATATATGATACCGCCATCATGACATCATCAGCAGATATTGTTAAGATTTATGGTGACACAGAGTCTTTACTGGGGATGAGCTATAGAAGATGGGAATATTTAAACACACAGAAATTCTGGGTCACCACCTCACAATGGGATGTTGCAACAACTAAGAGATGTTTCATTCTTGACTCCTTCCATGAGATGCTCATTTTTTCACCCCACCATGGTGAGATGTCCAGTTTTAAAATTTTTATCCAGGCAGTAAATCCTTCCAAATACCGTGAAGATGCTTACCTTTCTAGATTGTGGTGGATGCATTTTAATTGTTGTTCAGTATTGGGGTCCAACTGTAAAACACTCAAGAATTGTCCATCCAAAGGCTCTTTGTAATGGTTGCCTTGGTCCATTTTTGACATGGCCATGAATGATGACAGTTACAATTTATATAATGCTGTGTATGCCCACACCCTCCATGAGATGCTTCTTCAATGGGTAGATATGCAGCCAAGGAAATGCGAGAAAGGACTGAGGTTTTCCCCCTTGCAGGTAATGTGTCCTCCATTGAATGTCCTGTATTGTCATCAATGTTACTTTTTAAGTCAATCCAATGGGTGCTCAAATCAAGCAGTTTAGGATTTTTTCATACAAACTCAAGTATTTCTGTACTTTCATACTGACAGAGGAGGAAATCTAAATACAAGCAGAAATCATGATCAAGATGCCAGTGGCATGGAAGATCATGTTTTTCAATCAAGATGAATGATTTCTTTCACAACATCATGGCCACCTATTGTTTTTAACAGGAGAATCATGGTCTTTCCTCATGAAATTCTTGAATGACAAGAAAAGATCTGGCTGTAGAAGTGTCAAGAAAAGGTGCTGAGCATTATAATAGCTTTATGAAGTTATCTCAAGTGTTCTACATTTCCTTTTTATATTGAGGACCTCATTTTTCTCATGGATGCTCTGAGTACAATCACAGAAGAAATGGGTATTGAGATGTGTATCAATTCTATGCCCACCTATTAATTAGGTGTGCATTTGTTAGGGCAACTTCTCCTGACAAAAGTTGATATTTTAGAAATATTATGATATTTTATTACCCATTTGCTTTAATTTGCTTAATTTGCTTTAGTCCATCATGTGCCACCAATAAAGTTCCATTTTGAGGAAGAGATTAAAAAATGAGGGTCCCTCCCCACTTCAGGTTGTTAATGAGTAGAGTATCATCAATCATTGTGATGCTGCAGAAAACAGTTCAAGTGATACATGCAGAGAGTAGACAAATGGAGTTTCTTATTGAAAAGCAAATTTTAAAAGGAACATCCTCATTGGGAGAACAGCCTCCTCATAAATGAGGAAAGGTGTCAGCTGTGGCAGAGGCTCCCCCTATACTTTTGCCATTTAGGAGTAGCTGCCTGGGTTCCTCTCCTGTTCAGATACCTGAATGTGGAAATAAATGGTCAGTTTTTATATCTTTTTGACCTTGATATTAGTGCATTTGCTGGTTGCTTGTCATAGGCTTGATAACATTCACAAGGAGGCCAAAAACACTAATGGTAATGCTGGATTACAAGATGGTAAATGGAGCCAAAGTTAAGCTTTGATCAGAAGAGAGGGGATCCATCTAGCTGAAAGTGATCTTTACTTGTGAGACAAAGGAGGTTGCCTTTGCTAATTGCTCCCATGTAAACATATTGGGCAAACCTCCCTGTTTGATCAGCAATAGGCCAGCCCCATCCAGCATCTGAAGCTGACACCTTTCTATAGCAGAGAACAGCTGTGCTGGTTCCTTTAGAAGACAACCCCTCTCTCAACAGTTTCAGGTCTTGTTGGCACCTTGAACAGGCACCTTGTTTTAACATGTTCAGCCTCACTCCTGTCCCTCAAGTCATTCCATTAGCCCTTGGTGTCCCACCCCTCATTTCTAACTGATTTCCTGCTCTATCAAGGTTTTCAAATTTAATGTGTGGCCATAATCCATCCTATAATAATATATTTCTTTTAGCTGAATCCCTATCTGAGGAAGATCCAATTTTATAATCCTGCTGGAGGTCTAGTGAATACGAATCAGAAAGGAAAATTGGATGCAGAGTATGACATTCTGAACTTTTGGAATTTTCCAGAAGGTCTTGGACTTAAAGTGAAAGTAGGAAAAATTTCCCCATGTTTTCCAGACGATCAACAATTGTATTTATCTGAAGACATGATGGAGTGGAGCACTGTATTTAAAAAGGTGAGTTCTACCTAATCCCAATGCACTGTATATAAATAAACAAAATTCATGGTGGACTCTGTGCCTTCTCATAACTTAGAGAAATAGCAGATTTGGTCATGTAATTTCAAGCCACCTAAATTTTCTTTCTGTCTTTTTGAAGACAGTCAACAAACACATTTTTCATGCATTTCTTTCTAAATATTCATGTATAAAACTTTGCAAAATGTTCTTGGATGTGGTCATTTAATTAGATGTTGTTGTTTTTGCTAGGTGCCATCCAGTTGGGTCTGACTCTAGCAACCCTTTGTATAGCAGAACAAAACACTGGCCCAATTCTGTGCCAGGCACATGATCTTATTTAAGTTTAAACCCATTGTTGCAGACACTGTGTCAATCCATCTAGGGGAGGGATATAGGTATATACAAATAGGGGGAAAGGATCTGGCAACCCACTCCCATAACACTGAGCCATTGAGAACCATATGAATGGCAAAGAAGCAATAACAATAGTGCTGGGCGTGGCACAGGTTTAGGTAGCATTTCATCCATTTTATATAAGGTGGCTATGTGTCTGACCCAACTCGAGGCACCCAACAATAAGAATATACAAATATATTAACTACATTTATAAAGGCTCTGATACTCTATAACACTATACTTGTTAGAAACATATTTAACTGTCTTGTCTCTTACCAATACGTATCTGATTTTCCTCAGACTCCTTTGTCTGTATGCAGTGTACCTTGCAGTTCTGGATTCAGGAAATCCCCTCAGGAAGGAAAGGCTCCCTGCTGTTTTTATTGTAACCCTTGCCCAAACAATGAAATTTCCAATGAAACAGGTAAGTGTGTACCTTCAGGAGAAAATTTTCAGATTGCTTATCTCCTCCCATCCACCCTAGAAATTAGGGTGGATCTCTTCCTTTCTTACATGAGTTGCTATGTTGTTGTTGTTGTTGTTGTTGTTGTTGTTGTTGTTGTTGTTGGGGGCCATGAAGTCAAGTCCAACTCATGACAAGCCTATATAGAGCAGATTGAAACCCAGAATTCTCAATTCTGTGACAGGCACAAGATCTTATTTATATTTAATCCCATTGTTGCAGACACTGTGTCAATCCATCTGGTGGAAGGTTTTCCTTTTTTATCATTGACCTGCCATTCTCCCAAACAGTACATCTTTCTCCAGGGATTGATCTCTCCTAACTACATGTCCAAAATATGTAAGACACAGTCTGGCCATTCTTGCTTCCAAGGAGGAATCTGGTTGCTCTTCTTTTTTTTAATTGGAAATTTTTAATGTATACCTTAATGTGATTCATTCTGACATGTTTTTCATTGTGACATTTCCATATATGCATTTTGATGTACATTATTCATATAGATTCCCCCTTACCCTCTTGTATGCTTGACCCCATTCCACCTTCTCCATAAAAGACTTCTCTGTCATTTACTTGGTAATATTTTTCTATATGTCCTTGGGTTCCAGTTCTATTTAAGACAGAAACTTTTCCTGCAGTGAACTTTTTTTTATCTTTTCACAACTATTGCATGCATTTTCTAGACCATTTATAATAACACCATTTTTAGCTTTTTTTTCCTTTTATTTTGATCTGACCTTGAGATAGAGTTTTCCCTTCATATAATTTTGATTCAGCTCCCATATATGAGTGAGAACATGTGGTGTTTCTCTTTCTGAGCTTGTGTTCATTCATTTAAAATAATTTTCTCTGATTCCATCCATTTTGCTGCGAATGTCCTTATTTCATTTTTCTTGATTGCTGAGTAGTATTCCATTGTGTATATGTACCATAGTTTTTTATCCATTCTTCTGTTGAAGGGCACTTTGGTTGATTCCATATCCTTGCTATTGTGAAAAGTGTTGCATTGAACATGGAGATGCAGGTGTTTCTGTGGTATGATGACCCATCTCCCTTTGGGTAAATTCCCAGTACTATTATAGCTGGCTCATACGTTAGATCTATTCTCAGTTTTTTAAGCTACCTCCATATTGATTTCCACAGTGGTTGGACCAATGTACAGCTCCACCAACAATGTAAGAGTGTTCCCTTTTCCTCACAACGTTGCCAGCATTTGTTGTTATTTGTTTTACTGATCTTGTCCATTCTTACTGGTGTAAGGTGAAATCTCAGAGTTGTTTTAATTTGCATTTCCCTAATGGCTAGGGATATTGAGCATTTTTTCATGTGTTTCATGGCTTTACGGACCTCTTCATTTGAGAACTGTCTACTCAGTTCCTTTGCCCATTTGTGTATTGGGTTATTTGTGTATTGTTTTTTGGGAGATTTTTTCTTGAGTTCTTTATAAATTCTAGTAATTAGACCTTTGTCTGATGTATAGGATGCAAAGATTTTTTCCCAATCCATGATTACACTTCTCTAGGACAGATCTGTTGGTTCTTTTGGCAGTCAATGGTATATTCAATAGGTAGCTCCAGCAGCATAATTCAAAAGCATCAATTCTTTTACTGTATCCCTTGTCCAATGAGTTGCTATAATCAATAATATTTCCCATTGAAATAAAACAAGCCTTATGCCTTGTGATACATTTTTATTCATTATTTGAAATCATGACAGATAGTATTTTTTTTTCCAGCACTCTCCCTTTGACAACCAAACATTAATGAAAGTTTTATACCCACCAGGGAGTTTAATATATGGTATAATACATCCTTAACTTTCATCTTTTTTAATAAAATAAATATGGATTAGATTGAAGACATGGATGTTTTGTGCATCCTTATTGCCTCAGCACACACCATGGTTTTTGAAATAAAGCAGGTGTTCTTGAGATGCTGAGTTTGACTTAAGAAATATGTCCTCTTTGTGTAAAACACAGCCTCAATGTTTATATTGTATTTTCTCTTGTCCTATAGTTCATAGATGAGTAGAGAAGACAGCATATAGAGATGTGAATTCACAATAGTGTCATAAAGCTGCAATAAATTTCTATAAAGGTAACCGAATGATGATATAAGTAATGGTGTCTGCATTTTTGTGAGAGTCTCATGAATGTTTTGTAAGGGCTGTTATTGATAGTATATCAGGTGGCTAATGGTTATGAGTAATTATTCAGAGAATTATAAGAAACCACAAAGTATTGGAAATTAGAACTTCATGGAATATTTAGAGCACTGTAAAAAGGTTCTATGTGCTTTGAGAACTAATCTTGGCCTACTAATATTTCGTATTCCACATCAGGTATGGATCAGTGTGTGAAGTGTGCCAATGACCAGTATACCAACATAGCACAAAACCACTGCCTGCAAAAATCAGTAACCTTTCTCGCTTATGAAGATGGCTTGGGGATGGCTCTGGCCTGCATAGCCCTGGGCTGCATGGCACTCACAGCAATTGTCTTTGGGGTTTTTGTGAATAATCAACACACACCCATTGTGAAGGCCAACAACCTGGCTCTCAGCTCCACCCTGCTCATCTCCCTCACCTGTTGTTTTCTCTGCTCCTTGCTCTTCATTGGCCATCCCAGCACAGCCACCTGCACCCTCCAGCAGAGCACATTTGGAATTGTGTTCACTGTGGCTGTTTCCACTGTTCTGGCCAAAACTATCACTGTTGTACTGGCCTTCAAGTTCAGCACTCCAGGAGGAGGATGAGATGGTGGCTGCTGTCAGGGGCATCTAACTTCATCATTCCCATCTGCATCATCATCCAAGTTGTTCTCTGTGGAATCTGGCTGGGAACCTCTCCTCCCTTTACTGACACGGATGCACACTCTGAACATGGCCACATCATTATCATGTGCAACAAGAGCTCAGTCACTGCCTTCTACTGTAGCCTGGGATACCTGGGCTCCCTGGCCCTGGGGAGCTTCACTCTGGCTTTCCTGGCCAGGAACCTTCCTGACACATTCAATGAGGCCAAATTCCTGACGTTCAGCATGGTGGTGTTCTGCAGTGTCGGGATCACCTTCCTCCCTGTCTACCACAGTACCAAGGGGAAGTTCCTGGTGGCCGTTCCATCTTGGCCTCCAGTGCAGGAATCCTCGGCTACATATTTGCCCCCAAGTTCTACATTATTTTATTAAGACAAGATAGGAATATTCTTCAAGGATTCAGGCATAGAACCCATTCTAGAACTAATCATACTTTTTATAATTTTAAGTAATATGTTTCCAGTAGTAAATACAAGATTGAATATTAACCATCAAATGTTGGAGTATAATTGAGAGTTTTTCCCATGAACAAATGATCTTACCTTTTTCTCCAATAATACTAGAATCACTACAATCTTAGTCAATGACGTTCAACTTTTAACTTCATTTTTCTTTTTGTTGTTGTTTCCTTTCATTGACTATTTCTCATTTGTATCTTGGAGAAATGTCATTGGATCCATCCTTGTCTTGTCTTCCTTTGGCTTATTGAATATAACTTCCTAATTTTTATTCTTGGTCTACATATATTTTAATTCCTTTCATCCTCCAATCTTGAACAAAAGTTTCAGTACCATTTATGGGTTCTCCTTTCATTTTTCCAGCAATTTGAATAGCTTTTAATAAAACAAATTTCTACATAGTATCATTTTGTTTCTGGACTCTCTCAGAAAATTTCATCAATTTATGTTATTTTTTCTTTGAAACAAAACCACACTTTGCTAAGTCAATGTAACTTAGCCTTGAAAAGGCCCCTGTACACATTGTTCTTGCTGTTATTAGATGCCATCAAGTCAGTGCTGTTGAGTTGATGTCTGACTCATACTGACCCTTTGTACAACAGGTGAAACATTATTGTCAGTGCTTCTTTGCTATCCATAAGGTTTCAATCACCGATTTTTGGGGGGAGCTAGGTTGCTGGATCTTTCTCCCAAGACTACAGCACTTGGTGTCCCCAGGCTATCTCCTTCCCAAATACTATCCAGGTCCAACCCTGCTTCGATTCCAAGATCTGATGGAATCAGTTGCCACAGTGCTATGGCTTCATGCCTGTGTGCATAGTTGGCACATAATGAACAGCTGGACATGATATGTGGCTGAACTGGTAGTATAATTGTGCAATAAACAGCTGAATTTCAGCCATCCACAGCATCCAATATTCACTGATTCACAGGGTGCCAACTGTTTAAACTATGTTGAGTAAGACAAATACCCAGCTGTAAGCAATCCAGTTATCTCTGTCCCTCATTTCTACGTTTCAAAGTAGAATCACAAACTCCTTGTTCTGTCTAGTCACTCATGTGTAATTCATTACCTTTTGCTGGAAATGCCAATCCCTTATGTGGGTAGACCTTAATTTGATTTTCTAATCTGTTCTATAAAATTTCTCACCCAAGGAAAAAAATCTATATAATCTCAATGTCTAACCATTTTGTGTGCTTTTATTTCTTTCAATCCCCCATTTGTGTAAAATAATGATGTTATTACTATTGTTTTTCTCCTATTAATCTCACTTATCCATCCATTTAAAAGTCCTTCCTACTGAAGATAGTTGGAAAGAGGAAATAACAACAACACTGCAAAAATGGGAGAAGCCCACTACCAAAACAATCAGCCATTAAAATCCCTATAAATAGCAGAGAAGGTCTGACATTGTACTTGGGCATGGCACAGTGTTGAGGAACGTTTGGTTCTGTCGTACATCAGATTACTGGGAGTCATATCTGATTCAATGGTACCTAACTACAACAACAGTATGATGATCAATTACTCTATCAAAAACATTGGTTTCCTTCTTTGTTCTGTTTATATTAGAACAGAAGAATAGTTGGGAATTTGTACTGCATTAAATGTGCAAACAATACTTTTTCCAATTTCCAAAAAAAAATTTCTTTCTTGCTGAATTCTACAGCATGGGAATGTGTATAGGAAAGGGTAGGCTGAAGAGATCCTTCCACTGATATGAAACTGTAGAGAAATCTGTATAAATGTAGAGCAATTCAATTGGTCTGACAAGTGATAGGCTTAAGTGTTGGGGATTTTTAAAATAATATCTCCCAGCTAGGGTCCCTCATGACAGCTTGAGGGGCTGACCCCTAGTTGACCCCAGGGCTCATCTCACTCACTCAAAACAGCCCCTCCCATCGAGTGAGCAAAGATGGCCCCCGGCCAGCTTGACCAGCCTTAACCACCATAATTTTGATTGGCTCCCCTCACCACTGTGCAGGTAATAACTGTCTCTACCTGGCAGTTATGTCCGTTTGCTCCCTGTACCTGCCAGCTGTGTGCCCCGATTGGCTGAACCCCACCATGTGACCCTTCCAGGACCCTATAAAAGCAGGGCTCCTGGACCCCTACTCATCCCTCCTGTAGCACCACCGATCTTGACCTCTCTGACCATCTCCTGAACCTCATCACCTGGACCAGTGCTCCCTACTCCTGCAAGACCATCTAGCAAGCTGGCAAGATCAAGCCCAGGGGCCCCAAAGAGCCGAACAGCCGAAGGCATCTAGCAAGCCACGAAGAGCCTCCCAACTCCTCCCATCCTTGGGAAGGAGGGGGGTAAAGAAGGCGAGCCGCGAGAGTCAAGACCATCGGACCTCAACTGAACACCAGCGGCTGTGGCTGTGCCTTTAAGGCTGAGCTGTACCAGCACTTAGCCTGAAACATTCTATGCTGCAGGCACAGAGCCAGCACTTAAAGGGGTAGAGCCTTGCTCTATAGGGGCTACCTGCTCCTTGCTCTCTATAAGGGGAGCACCCCAATAAACCTTCCCTGTTCCTCTCCAACCATCTGAAGGTCTCCCGAGATCCTTCTGTCCCGACACTGACCACGTGTTTATGTTGAGGGTTTGGCCCTAACTTTAGCCGGGCTAGAGCCAAAAACCCCGACACTTGAGAACTTGAGAAGAGGAACCCTGGTCTTGGATTATTCCAGATGACTTAACATTTTATTTTTTATTTTTACTTTTTCTGGTACTGAGAGGCTGAACTCAAGGCCTTACACGTGCTTTACAAGGACTGTACCACCAAAATGCACCCCTAGTTCCCTTTGTTATATTTTTTATATTGAATCAGGGTCTCACTAAGTTATGAAGGCTACCCCTGGCCTCAAAGTTGTGATACTTCTGCCTCAGCCTCCCAAGTTGCTGGGAATACAGGCATTTGTGACTGTGCCTGGCAGCTTTAGCATTTCTAAATCAATATTAACAAATCACATCAGTTCAAATTCTGGGAAGGGATTAGCAGGTGGCTGGAAAGAGGCCAATATCCGTCTGCATAATAAGAAAAATTTTAAACTTGGGAAGATGAAGTTTTTCCACTCAAAATGCGAAAATAAATGTTCTGGTGCTCACAGTTGGGTTTGTAGCTCATAGTTCGTGGGGTTCTGTTATTTTTATTGTTTGTTTACTTTTTTCTGCATTTGATTTTTTGTTGCTTTTATTAAAATACTATGTCCATATTTATACATACATATATACTATAAGCCTGCAGCCATAGCACTGTGGCATCCTATCCTGTCAGATCTTGGAAGCTAAGCAGGATCAGGCCTTGTTAGTACTTGGATGGGAGACCGCCTGGGAACACCAGGTGCTGTAGGCTTGGGAGAAGTACCTGGCATCCCACTCCCAAAAACAATCTGCCATCGGTAAACCTATGAATCACAGAGAAGCCCTGACAATAGTGTTTCACCTGTTGTACATAGGGTTGCTATGAGTCAGACACTGACTCTTCGGTACCTAACAACAACAATATATTTTAAATGATGAAATCAGAAAGCACATGAGACACATATCTCTAGGGTCAGGCAGCACCTAAGAATAATAAGAAAAGACTTAGGCCTACCAAGAATCATGTCCCACATGCAGAACTTACTTAGTGGGTTTGGACAAGAGGCTTCAGATATCTGAGCTTCTTCCTCATCTACAGAATGAATAAATGCAACCAGTCTTCTCCACATTTTCTTGAGACATATCCTTTGCTTTCTTCCACCATGCACTGTGCACTAGGAGATTGGCTGTGTGGGCTAGAAACTCAGCAGGTTTCTGTTTAGAAAACACTTTCAAGACTAATAAAATGGTCCTTGCCTGGATGCTAGGGAGTCCTGGGATCCCCTCCCACCTGGAGTTCTCTGCAGAGTCACCATTTCTCACAGCCTTGTCACCTGCTGTCGGGTGTGATCGCCCAGAAGGAAGCTCTTCTTTTTTTCTTGGCTTCCATCTTTAATCCTCCACCTGGCAGTCCACACTACAAGTCCAGATCCACAGAGCAAGGTCCAGAAAGAGGTCAAGATGGGGTTTATATTTTCAAGATCTATGAATAAAAACCTGAAAAATCAACAGGAGTTCATGCTTATGAATGCTTGACTTCAGAACAAATAATTGTCATTTGAAGAAAACATATTTAGAGAGAAGAAATGTGGGGGACAGATAGCGCACACCTTCTGTCCCGGAGTACAGGGAAGCCTTGATTAAGTGTTTGGAGCTCACATTGACTAGATAGAAATAGTGATAGTTTAGATTGGGAGACAGGGGAGGAAACCAGATGAACATTGAACGTGCAGATCTGGCTCTGGAGGACCTACACAGAGGACAGCTGCTGGGTCACCATTTCGCCATTTTGCCATCTCACAGATGGCAGATAGAATCCTGGAGTCTCAAAGGGACTTCACATACACATCCATGGGGGCCCAGATCCAACATGGACTGCAACTTTGGCATCACACTGTCACCCTGCCCACGGGACACAGACTATAAGCTCTGGGTGAGCCAATTTGAGGTGGCACATGGAATCGCCATCCCTAGTGGTGTGCACTGCTCAACCAGAGTCACTGGGTTGGTGTAGGACCCTCACGCAAGAAAATAGGGAACAGATCCATGAGAGTTGATACATGAGGGTGTGGGGAGTGATCACAAAGGGGCCTGGGAAACCTGTGCCAGCACGCAACCAGAGCCATGGAGTGGCTCTCTCCCTCCTGTTGCAGTGGGACAGTTGTGCAGATGTGATTTTTCACAGGCAAGGCATATGGGCACACATACACAAGGATCTCAGACACACCAGAGGTGATTCTATGTCATCCCACTGCACTGTGGCATAGGCTGGGGCCTGAAGAGGTGACTGAGTCCCACTCGGGCCGAGTGCACACATTCTGCAAACAGCATGCAGTGGCACAATTAGTCTCAGAGCAGTTTCGAGCACGATCACCAAGTATGGACAGACCTGCTGCAGATTCCCGCCCAGGGTGGTTGGATATCATTCTGCCTGCCACAGGGGTAGCAGTGACTAGTCCACAATGGAATCTGGAACTCCCAAGTGGATACCCAAGTGGATGGAAAGCCCTGCAATAAAAATCCATCATAGCAACCATATTCCCTCCATGCTGTAGGCTTTGGGGTGGAGATCTCTGATTTTGGGAATTGGTGCCCAAGACACATGGGACAGAGAGAACTCCAGGGAGGCCCCCAAAAGTTCCACTGCCTCTCTAACAATGCAACGCACAGAGAATATATCACATAACAGACTCTATGGGCACTCAGTGTCCAGCTTAAACCTGGGGCATGGTCAGGCTACCTGCCATATCCACTTGATAGAGGGAACCTGTGCAGAAACCCTGCTTCCTAATGCAGCCTGCTTCCAAAGATTGTGTGAAAACTCTGATGCCCTGTGTTCTGCAGTGTTCACTTCATCCTTACTTTCTCCACAGTTCAGATTCCACTTGTGAGAATATAAAAGTGTTTTTGTGTGTGTGTGTGGGGGGGAGCATGTATGCATATGTTTTTTTCTTTTTCTTCTTCTCTATTCTTTCTATCTTTCTTCTTTTATTCTCTTCCCTTCTCTATTCCTCTTCTCTTTTTCTTATGCTATACTTGTGTTTTTGTTTTAGTTGATTATTTTATCCTTAAATTTTAGCCATAATTTTAATTTTAATTTTGACAGTAATTTCTATTAGTCTCTGTCCTCTACCTCCTCTTTCCCCCTCTTCTGTCACCAGGTCCCCCCTTTCACCCCCCAAAGAGAAACAGAATCTATTGCCTCCATAGCTCCCAGCCCCTTTGGAATAGGGCTAGTAAGAGCCCCAAAGACTAAACAACCAAGGATCTATGAATCTTACAAGCTCAAATAAGCACCAGAGATTCAGCACCATACAATCTCAAAGGAATAACAGAGGGAGAAGCTCTGCACACTCAGGAGAGATGAATTCTATTTCCCAGACCATATTATGGGCAAATAAAGTAAACAAAAAACAGAAGGGGGCAGGATGGATCTGAAAGCCCAACAGACCAAAGCCCCCAAATGAATTCCTCCAATGAATCTCAACTCTTAGAGATATCAGAATTGGCATTCAGAGTTATGGTTATAAATATGCTAAGAGAAATTAAAATGACTACCACCAGCACCCTTGAAATCCTTAAAAGAATGTATCTCACCTGGAATCCGTTCTATCATCCCAGCTAGAAATGATAAAGAAAAATCAAGCAATGATCATTGAAATGCAAACTAAAATAACTGAATTGAATTTAGCTAAAGAATCCTTTTCATTGAGACTGGGTGAATCTGAGCTGAGGATTTCTGATTCCAAGATTGCCATATGTGAACTTAAATATGTATAGTCATAAATGGAAACAATGATAAAGGTATTAAAAGAAGATTTCCAGGAGAACTCAGTAGAATGAAAAAAATGAAACTTAAGAATTCAGCACATCCCTGAAAGAGAGGAAAGATCTACCAGTGGCCTTAAAAATCTAGTATATGATATCCTCAAGGAAAACTTCCCAGAGATAATACAGAATATGGATACATACACAACTGAAACATTTAGGACACCATCAAAAGATGATCAAAATAGTTCACCCCGAGACAGATTATTTCTAGAATGCTTTCATTAGAAACCAGGGAGGCTATCCTGCAAGCAGCAAGGCAGAAACTCCTTATTACTTATAAAGCAACTCCTTATTACTAATAAAGCATCTCTATGTGGGGCACATGCCTCCCGGTCTGGCTTGGAGGTTTGGACAGGCAGCACTGATGCACACATAAATACTAAACACAATTCACTCAGGACCCTTGGGTGAGGGTCGCAGACTCCTATGGCCCTCAGGACGCTGGTGGAGATGGGAGAGGAAAAGCCTCAGGTGCTTTTGCCTTCCAGGGGCAAACACCTGTGTTGGTGGTCTCGGTGGTGATGAGGAGACAGTTCTTGCTTCATCAGTGATCAGATGGAGAGCGGGTTCTTTCCTTGTTGATGGTCATGGTAGGAGAGCATTCTTTCCTCACCAAAGGTCCAGGGGAGAGCAGGAAAGCTGTTTCCTCATCAGTGGTCTGGTCAAAAAGGTGAAAAAGGCAAAAAAGCAAAACCTATTAAAATTACTGCAGATTTCTCCATATCAACATTGAAAGCTAGAAAGGAGTGGGCATAAGTGATTCACATCCTAAAAAAATCCTCCAACCAAGATTAATATATCCAGCAAAATTATCTTTAAAAATAGGAGAGGACTATAAGACATTTAATGGTATTGATGCATTTAAACGATTTGCAACCACCAAACTAGTCCTTCAGAGTATTGTACATCAGTTACCACATCCAGGGGAGATATGACAATCCTATATAGGAAATCAAAGAACTGATTAGCTGAAATGAGTGCAACCCAATAAAGGACCAAAGCAAACATGATTCATAAACCGGTAACAGGAAATGATTGGATATATACTAGTAAATGCTACTCAATAATCACTATTAACACAAATGGTCTTAACTTGTCAATTAAGAGACAGAGACTGGCTAATTGGATGAAAAAACATAAACCAACAATATGTGGTATTCAAGAAACTCATCTAACTCACAAAGACTGAAATAAACTGAGAGTTAAGGGCTGGAAAAATGTATACCAGGCAGGGAGGAACAAAAATAATCAGGGGTTGCAATTCTAATATCAGATAGATTAAATTTCAATCCAAAACTAATTGGAAGAGGCAAAGAAAGACGCTACATTTTAATAAAAAGAACAATTGATAATGCTCCTAAATATTTATGCCCCAAACACAGGGGCACCTAGCTTTATAAGACAAAATTTATGGAATATAAAGAACTTTATTAGACCAGAATCAATAGTAATGGGAGACTTCGTTAACCCTCTTTTATCAAGAGGCAGGTCATCAAAATGAAAAATCAACAGAGAAACATCAAATTAAATCTCCACCCTAAACCAGTTGGATCTCACAGATATATACAGAATATTTCATCCACATGATGAGGAATACACATTCTTCTCAGCTTGACATGGAACGTTTTCTAAGATAGATCATATGCTAGTCCATAAGTACTCCCTCAACAAACACAAAACAGTAGAATTTATCCCCTGTTCCTTATCAGATCATAATGGGATAAAATTGGAACTCAAGAGCAAGAATAATTCCAGGAACTTTATAAACTCATGCAGACTGAATAATACACTGCTGGACAACCAATGGGTTGTTGATGAAATCAAAATGGAATTTAAAAAATTCCTGCACTCAAGTGATGATGAAAACACATCCTACCAAAACATATTGGATACAGCAAAGGCAGTTTTAAGAGGGAAGTTTATAGCATTACCTGCCTTCATCAATAAAATAAACAACCTAATGATGCATCTTAGGACCCTAGAGATCCAACAAAAAATCAATCCCAAAAGGAGCATCCAAAAAGAAATTACAAAAATAAAGGGAGAAATATCTCAAATAGAATACAAAGAGATAATTCAAAAAATTAAGACTTATAGCTTGTTCTTTGAAAATATTAATAAAATAAACACTCCTCTAGCCAATCTCATCAAAAAGGAAAAATTAACATAGTATAGGCCCATAAACACCAACTAAAACAAAATATATAAAATCATCAGGGATTACTATGAGAGATTGTATTCCCAAAAATATGAAAATGCAGAACAAATGGACAAACTAATTAATATTTATGACCTACCAAGCTAACCCCAGAAGACCTAACTGACCTAAACAAGCCTATTACATATAAAGAAGTAGAAAAGACAATAAAAATTCTCGCAACAAAGAAGAGCCCAAGTCCTGATGGATTCACAGCAGAATTTTACCAAACTTTTAAAGAAGATATAATACCTGTCTTCCTCAAATTATCCCAAAAAGTAATAAAGGAGGGTACAATCCCAAATTCATTCTAAGAAACTACCATCACCCTGATACCTAAACCAGGAAAAGATTCACCTAAGATAGAGAATTATAGAATCATTTCCCTTATGAATCTAGATGCAAAATATTTAATAAAATTATGGCAAAGAGAATAGAGCAACATATGAAAAAGTCTATTCACTATGACCAAGTGGGATTTATACCACAGATGCAAGGCTGGTCCAACATATGGAAATCAATAAATGTAATCCAGCATATCAGGAAACTGGCAAACAAAAACCACATGATCATCTCAATCGATGCTGAAAAGGCCTTCAACAAAGTGCAACACCTTTTCATGATAAAAACGCAGGAGAAGATAGGTATAACAGGCAAATACCTTAATATCATAAAAGCCATTTATGACAACCCTACAGCCAACATTATATTAAATGGAGAAAAACCAAAACCATTTCCTCTTAGATCTGGAACAAGACAAGGATGTCCTCTCTCTCCTATTCTATTTAACATAGAAATTGAAGTCCTTGCCAGGGCCATTAGACAAGAGAAAGAAATCAAAGGGATACAGATTGGCAAGGAAGAGGTCAAATTATCATTATTTGCAGATGATATGATCCTATACCTGAAAGACCCCAAAACCTCAACTGATAAACTGCTTGAACTAATTAACTCCTTCAGCAAAGTCACAAGTTACAAAACCAACACAAAAAAGCAATAGCTTTTCTTTACACTAACTGCAACCAGGAAGAGAAGGAAATTTCAGAAAAAACACCATTCACAATAGCCCACCGGAAAATTAAATACCTTGGAATCAATCTAACCAAAGACCCTTCAGATCTCTGCAAGGAAAATTTCAAAACATTAAAGAAACAAGTAGCAGAGGATACTGAAAAATGGAAACACCTTCCCTGTTCCTGGATGCAGAGAATTAATATACTAAAAATGGCTATCCTACCAAAAGCCATCTATAGATTCAATTCAATACCCATAAAAAGTCAGTCACTGACTGACTTTACAGAAAAACAAAAAATAATCCCAAAATTCATATGGAGCCACAAAAGACCATGTATAGCCAAAACACTCTTAAGCTATAAAACTAATGCAGGTGGAATCACAATCCCTGACTTCAAGCTCTACTATAGGGCAGTGGTAGCAAAAACAGCTTGGTACTGCCACAAACATAGGCCCAAAGATGTGGAGCAGAATAGAAGACCCAGAAATACCTCAACACACCTATTGTTGTTGTTGTTGTTAGGTGCCATCAAGTCAGTATCCGACTCATAACGACCCTCATAGAGTTTTCAATGGCTGACTGTTTCAGGATTGCCTTGGGAGTGGATTGCCAGGCCGTTCTCCCATTTATGCGGTGCTGGGAATCGAACTCGGGAACTCAGAGACTACAGCGCAGCGCTCTACCAACTAAGCTAAATCCCAGCCCCAACACACCTATAGCCACCTTATTTTTGACAAAGGAGGAAAGCAAGTAAACTGGAAAAAGGACAGCCTTTTCAATAAATGGTGCTGTGAAACATGGTCATCCGAATGCAGAAAAGTGAAAACTGGTCTGTGTCTCTCAATATGCATGAGAGTTAACTCAAAATGGATAAAAGATCTAAACATAAAACCAGAAAGTTTAAAATTTATAGAAGACAAGATAGGCAATACACTCCATCATATAGGCATAGAAAAGTTTTTCCTTAATAGTACTCCAATTGCTCAAGAAATAGCAACGAGAATAGATAAATGAGATTATATCAAATTAAAAATCTTCTGTACAGCAAACAAAACAATTAACAGAGTCAAGGAAACCCCCACAGAATGGGAAAACATCTTCACATCCTATACATCAGACAAAGGTCTAATTACTAGAATTTATAAAGAACTCAAGAAAAAACACCCCCTTAAAACAAATAAGCTAATACACAAATGAGCAAAGGAACTGAGTAGACGGTTTTCAAATGAAGAGGTCCATAAAGCCATTAAACACATGAAAAAATGCTCAATATCCCTAGGCATTAGGGAAATGGAAATTAAAACAACTCAGATTTCACCTTACACCAGTAAGAATGTTCAAGATTAATAAAACAAATAATAACAAATGCTGACGAGGTTGAAGAGAAAAGGGAACACTCTTACATTGTTGGTGAAGCTGTAAATTGGCCCAACCACAATGGAAATCAATATGGAAGTATCTTAAAAAACAGAAAATAGATCTACCATTTGACCCAGCTATAACACTATTGGGAATTTACCCAAAGAGAGAGTTGTCATCATACCACAGAGACACCTGCATCTCCATGTTCAGTGCAGCACTTTTCATAATAGCAAGGATATGGAATCAACCAAAGTGCCCTTCAACAGAAGAATGGTTAAAAAATCTATGGTACATATACCCAATGGAATACCACTCAGCAATTTAAAAAAAATGAGATAAGGCCATTCGCAACAAAATGGATGGAATTAGAGAAAATTATTTTAAGTGAATGAACACAAGCTCACAGAAAAACACCACATGTTCTCACTCACATGTGAGAGCTGAAACAAAATTATAAGAAGGAAAAAATCCTATACAAAGGTCAGATCATAATAAAATTTTAAAAAGCTAAGAATGGTATTATTATAGATGGTCTAGAAAATGCATGTAATAGTTTGGACAAGGTAAAAAGAAAGTTCACTGCAAGAAAATTTCTATCTTAAAAAGAACTGGAACAGAAGGATATGTAGAAAAATAATACCATAAAAAGACAAGTAAATGGTAGAGAAGTCTTTGAATCGGGGGATGTGGGGAGAAGCGTACAAGAGGGTAAGGGCAAACCTATATGAATAATGTACAACAAAATGCATATGTGGAAATGTCACAATGGAAAGCATGTCAGAATGAATCACATTAAGGTGTACATTAAAAATTTCCAATTAAAAAGGTGAAAACACAAAAACAAAAACAGTGTATTATTTCATCTTCATGGATGGGTTAATTTTTCTTGTGTTTGAGTTCTAACTTGATTCCCTTGTGATCTTATAAAGGACAGGGGATGTTATCTACTTTTTTGTCTTCATTGAGTCCATGGTTTTTTTTTGAACTAAAATGTCATGTATCTTAGTAAAAGATGTGTATGCTGCTGAGAAGACTGTGTATTACCCACCAGGTGGACAAACTATTCTGAAGAAATCTGTAAAGTTCCATTGGTCTGTAGTGCAATTTAAAGTCATTTCTTTACTGATTTTTTTGTTGTGATGATCTGTCTCTTGGCACAGGAGAGGTATTATAATCTCTGATTCTAATTGTGTCTGGCCAAATGTGTTCCTGTAGATCTACTAAAGTTTGCTTTATTAAGCTGAATGTCTCTTCATTTGGAGAGCATAAGTAAAGGAATGTTATGGGTTCCTGGTTGATTGCTCCTCTGAGAAATATGAAATGTCCTTCTTTGTCTGTTCTGGTTAGTTGGAATTAAGTCTAATCTGTCAGGGCTTAGCATCACAACTCCTGCTTCTTTTTGTTTGTTTCTGCCTGCTTGGTATATTATTTTCCAACCTCCCATTTTCAACTTTTTATCATCTCTGTGGGTGAGATAAGTCCCTTGGATGCCACATATTGAGGGTTTATGTTTTTCAATGCAAATGCTCAGTCTGTATCTCTTTATTGTGAGTTAAGACCATTTTCAATGAGGGTGATTATGGAGGTACTTATTTTTAGGCATCAATTTACTACTCATGATTGTTTTTTTTATTCATATTTTGCCTATTTTTTCTTATTATCCTCCTGTACTTTGGTTGATTTCTTTGATATATTATGTGCTATTGTCATCTCCCCTGTATGTGGTGTTTCATTGAGGATACCTTGCAATGCTGGCCTTATGGCTGCAAATCATTTGAATGAAGCAATATCGTGGATGATGTTATGGTTGAGAAGTCTCCTGTTATTATGATGGATGTGTCATTGTAGGTGAGCTGGCATTTCTCCCTCACAGCTTTCAGAATAGGTTCTTTACTCTCTAGATTTAGTGTCCCAATTATAATGTATCATTTGGACGGGTTTTGGTCACTCTGTTTGTGGTTCTCAATGATTCAATTATTAAGGGATTCAGATGATGACATAGGTTTGGCAAGATTTCATCTGATATTTCTTTGAATACATTTCCTAATTCGCTAGTATTGTTTTTTCTCCTCCTTCATGGATCCCCTGTACTCTTAGGTTGCATTTACTCATTTTGTCAGAAATCTCTTGAAGATGTTGCTGATATTGTTTCATCATTTTCTCTATCTTGGCATGTGAGTAAGCAATGTCTTCTACTTTTTCTTCCATTACAGTAACTGAGTTTTCACCATCATCTATCTTGGAGATTGAAGATTATACCATAATGTTGAGTTGGTTTAATTCTCCTGGAATCTCTGAGATAACTGCTTGGTTTTTTTAGGTTTGAAGTTCTATAGAGAACTTGTCCTCCACCTAAGATACCTTTTTATCAAGTGCATCAATATATTTTTGTGGTTATTTGGAGGTGTTTCACCATATTTATAAGCACAACTCTGAATTCTGCTTCAGACATCTCTAGGAATCTAGTTTCCCTGATGTCATCTGCTGAGGTGCTTTCGTCCATGGGATCTTCCCATCCACCATGTCCTTTCATGCTTTGTCTGCCTTTCTGCTGAGGCTTGCACATTACTTGGTCTGGGTACTAATTCCCACCTCCTCCCTGTGTCAGGAGATCTCCCCTGGAGTTCACTTGAGTTTGGGTCTTGATGAGTCACTGGCACTTCTCTCTCCCTCCCCCATACCATTGTTTGGTGCCTCATTCCCCAGAACCTAGCTCCTGCTGCAAATGCTTCAACCAGCACTGCTCCCTCAGTTTCTCTCCATCCCCTACCTTCCCAAGATCCTGTTGATCCACAGCCTAAACCATGTGTCTTATACTCCCTAGACCATTGTATTATTTCTCCAAGTCACAAGTGCTACCACGCCCCTGATGTACCTTCTTCTTAACAGGTTCTCCTAGGCTAAGGGAACCAGCAGCACCTGATATTCTTTGTCTCCTGGACTGTCATCGCCTCAATTACCCTATCCCCAGCTCAGATCTGCAGTTGATGCTAGCTACCTAGATTTGTGTCACTTTACAGCTCTTTCTTTTCTTACTTTTTACTCTAACTATCTGTTCAGTATGAATCGTAAACCACTACTTCACCCCTCCTGTTTCTCCAGTTCTCAAGGAAGATGGTATATGTCTGCCACCTTCACTCCTCCAGAGGACTGAATATTAACCCTCATATACTGATTATTCTGTGAGATTTTCTACAATGGAAAATGAGTCTTAACTTTTTCTCTTATACTATTAGAATCACTACAATCTTTCTCAATTACTTTCAAATTTTAACTTCATTTTTCTTTTTGTTGTTGTTTCCTTCCATTCTTTATTCCTCATTTGTATCTTGGTGAAATATTTGCTGTATCCACCCTTGTCTTGTCATTCCTTGGCTTATTCAAAATAACATTAATTTTCATTCCTGGTCTCCATATATATTAACTATGTTCACCCTCCAATATTGAATAAAAATTCAGTATCACTTAGGGATTCACTGTACATTTTTCCTGCAATTTGAAATGGCTTATTAATAAAACAAATTCCTACATGTTATTGTTGTGTTTCTGGACCCTCTCCAAAAATTTCATTGATGTAACTTATGTCTTTCTTTAAAAAAATACACTTCTTTAAGTCAATAGAATGTTGTCTTTAATCAGCTCCTCTCTGCACAGTTGATACATAATTTACCAGTGGACATTATATGTGGCTGGACTGGTAGTAAAATTTTGCAGTAAATAGCTGAATCTCAGCCATACATGGCATCCAATATTCA
>VMDO01024453.1:0-29731 GCA_007922755.1 Pedetes capensis
AAAGCTAGAATACAATAGAATAATGGCTTTAAAAGGCTTAGGGAAAACAAATACCAATACATAATATTTTTTATACAGCTATGTGGCCATTTTAAAGGAATAGGCAAGAATTATTTACAGAAATATATAATGTAGTACTCAGAGATCTTAACTAAAAGAATTAATAGAAGATGTGCTTTGGAAATAAAAACATAAGAAGTAATGAATAAGCAATGACAGATATGTGGTAAGATAGAAAAGTAGTTGGTAGAACTAGAATAGCAGTGTGATTGCAAAAACGGTTCCTATTCCTCTTTCCATGGATCCCTTTCCCCATCAACTGATCCTGAGCTGTGTTGTCACCAATGCGTATGGTGGCTGGGATACCATTCCAGTTCTGACCAAAGGCCCCCAAAGCCATGGTAATTTCACTTATTCTCATGGAACTCTGCTGCTGTGTGTGAATGAGCCATCTACCCTACTGAACCATCAAACGCAGTGACAATCATTCCACACCGCAGCCCCACTGAGCCAAGTTCCAGAATGTGACTGAGGCTGACCAAGGCCAGCAAGCCCCTAGCTGGCTGCTCAGATAGCCAGACTGAATGCAGGTTTGTAAACTAGTTCATTATGAGCCTGACATGGCCCAGGTTCTGTTAACCTGGCCTGTTAACCACGCTATTGATGCCCGAATTCATAAATGGTAATAAAGGATTGCTGTTTTAAGCCACTTGGTTTCAGGGTAGCTTGGTGTGTAGTAAAAACTACTGCTTGTAAGCAGTTACATATATAATTATCGATATGAGTGAAACCTCTCATTTCCAAATATACTTGAAGAGGAAAGTAGGGATAGCAACTTCAGACTTAAAGTGCATGTTGTAAATTTAGTAAGTACCAACAAACTAAAATACAATTAAAACCTTCAAACCAGAAATAGCAATCAAATAATAAAGCTCAAGCCAATCTACTAGAAGATAATAAAAAAGAGAAGTCAAAAAGTTAAATAGATAACACAAAACAGGCAGTAGAATCAAATCCAAATATAAGAATATAGAGGTAGACAAAATCATTTCTTTAAAAATATATTTACAGATAAGATTTTAAAAATAAGTGCTTCTATGTGCTATTTATAAAATACATTTGTATAATTAAAGAAAAAGAGATCAAGCAAAAAATAATGAGGCTTCTATAATTATAATATGGAGAATTATACATGCTAAAGCTTCCTCCCAAAATAACAAAATAAAATTCTGGATAATACAACAAATGAATATTTTAATACCTTACTGACTTCAAAGAGAGGCACTGCTACCCTGAAGATAGCCAAGGACCTCTCCAAGGAGGGAAAGCAAAACAAAAAACAAAAAAATTTGGGCTGACACCAAACTTCAGTTGTAAGCAAGTACAAAGACTGGGGCTTTTTTATCTCTCACTAGGAAATTGGGGAGCAAATGACAATGCCAGCCCTGAGAATAATAGAATAAATATCAGTATGTACCATATGAGAAAACTGAACCAGAAATTACCATATTAAGCAGAATAATCAAAGGAGGCTACGTGGTACCGGATCAGTAGGACCTGCTGGCTCCAAGCAATGGCGAATAGAAACCTGACTGGTTGAAAGCATTCAACAAACGGTCATGAGTAAAAGTCCACAAACACACACTGACAAACTGTCATTTCTGCTACTAAATGATAAGCCAAAAGAATTAAAAATAAGTATTTATACAATTTTAAAGATGGTAGAATAAAATAATGGGAAAGTACAAAACTGCATCAAAATTACGTAGTGGATTTGGAGAACAATACAATAGGCCTTTGGAAATTATAAACTTTGAAATGCAAAAAAAGTTAATGGGGGTTAAAATAGCAAATTAGACATAGTTGAAGGGAGAACTGAGAGGTTAAGAGACAGGCAATCAAGTAATAAGTCCTAACATATGTCAAATAGGAATTGCAAAAAATAATAATAATAAAGAGAATAAAGGACAGAAGGAGAACAATTAAATTGACAGAAACCATTCTAACTGCAATAATGGAAGAATAAAGTGCCATATTCAAAATAGACAGAATAATTGCTCTAGAACTGTGTATCCTACAAAGCTTGAAACCTTTCAAGAACAACAGCAAAATACATCCAGCTTTATATAAACAAAACAGACAGGAGTTTCCATTGACACACCTTTCTAAAGTAAATGTGCTTCAGGAAGCATCTCAGAAAGAAAGATAATGACCCCAGCCTATTAAAAGAGAAACAGATTAGAAAGGCAGACCTGTAAAAAGTTGCTATGTGCTTTTATGAGAGAGACTAAATAAGATATAGAATATAATTTTTGAAAGAAAAAGACGAGACGGAGCATTAGGAAACTTTTGGAGCAAAGGATACGCTCATCATCTTCACTGCGCACATAGAGTATACAGTACCTCAAACATATCAAGTGATACACTTCAACGGGTGCTATTTATTGGATGCCAATTTCATATCAGTAAAGATGTTAAAAGGGCCAGGTGCACAGTGGCAGACACAGGTAACCCCAGAAATGTGGGATCCTGAGGTCAGAGGATTTTGCAAGGTTGAGGCCAGAGGTAGCCTGCATAATGTAGTGAGACCATGTTGTTGTTGTTGTTGTTAGGTGCTGTCCGGTCGATATCCGACTCATAGCGACCCTCATAGGGTTTTCGATGGCTGATTGTTTTGGGATTGCCTTGGGAGTGGATTGCCATGTCCTTCTCCCATTTTTGCGGTGCTGGGAATTGAACTCAGGACCTCAGAGACTGAAGCCCAGTGTTCTACCTACTGGGCTAAATCCCAGCCCAGTGAGACCATAGCTCAATTGGAAAATAAAACTTGGGCTAGAGGTGCCACTCAGTGTAGTGGTAGAGCACAGGCAAAGCCTGTGCAAGGCCCTGGGTTCAATTCCAAGTACCAAAAATAAAAGACAAAAAATGAAAAGATATTCATAAGAAAAATTTAAAGATGGAAAACATACATCAAGCAAATATTAAGAACCATGATAATGCAAAGATTGTTTTGGCCTTATTACCTCGGACAAATAGACCTTAAAGCAAAATTCAACATAAGATGATAGACTATGTAAATTTAATCTTAATTGGAGCGTAAGTTGTCACTGGACTCAAATATTAAATTGTAATAAAATTAGCTTTAGAATATTTAAAAAATCAAAATATGAGGATATATTGAAAAAATATCCAATCAAAGTAGAATCTTTCAAAATACAGTTGTCAAATTATTAGCATGTTAAGTAGGTAGAAAGTTAGTGAGAAATAATGCAATTAGTAAATTTGGAATCATCAGAGAAATGTACATCAAAACCATAGTGAGATTTACCACCTCACTCTAGTGAGAATGGCTATTATAAAAAAATAGATAACAAGTGCTAGCAAGGATGTAGAGAAAAGGGAAAGGGAATCTTTGCCTATGGTTGGTTTTGGTGTCAGATGTTGCTGAGTCAGATTCAACTCATAGCCACCTTATGTACAACAGAACAAAATACTACCCAACATTGTGCCATGCATATGATCTTTTTATGTTTGGGCCCATTGTTGCAGCTACTGTGTTCTCATTTCGAGTCATGCCACATCAGCAAAAGGAGGTTCCTGGAGCTTTGCTCCATTCCTATTATTAAGGTAGACTCTGCTTTGAGGAGGCAACTCTTCCCCAGCCTTTTAGTGTGAGTGGCTCATTTTCTGGCACTATATTTGACAATGATTCTCTTCTGTTCATAGGGTTTTCAATGGTTAATTGTCTCAGGAGAGCGTAGCTGGGTCCTTCTCCCTCGTTTGTCTTAGTCTGGAAGCTCAGCTGAAACCTGTCCACCATAAGTGGCCCTGCTGGCGTCTGAAATACCTGTGGCATAGCTTTCAGCATCACAGCAATGTGCAGGTCCCCACAGCAAGATAAGCTGACAGACACATGGCAGATATGGTTGGTAGGGATTTAAATTAGCACACCCATTCATTCTGGAAGACAACAAGGGTGTTTCTCAAAATATTAAAAATAGCCGAGCATGGTGGCACCTGCCTGTAATCCCAGCAGCTAGGGAGGCGGAGGCAGGAGGATCACAAGTTCGAGACCAGAGGCAGTCTGCATAACTTAGCGAGGCTCTGTCTCAAAAAAAAAAAGTAAAAAATGGGCTGGGGGTGCAGCTCAGTGGTCCAGTACTTGCAGACCATGCAACTGCGAGGCCCTGGGTTCAACCCCCAGTACCACAAACAAACAAAAATTTAAAAATAGGATTGTCATATGAACCAGCAATCCCACTAGTAGGTATATATCCAAAATAAATGAAACCCATGTGTCAGACACATCTGCACTCTCATGTTTATTACAGCACTATGTACGTTGTTGTTGTTGTTGTTAGGTGCCGTCGAGTCCAACTCATAGGGACCCTATGTACAGCAAATCAAAAGTAGCCAGGAAATGGAAAGAAACTATGTTTCCATTAATTATTGTATGGATAAGGAAAATATGGTACATATATATAATGGAATACTATTCACCCATAAAAAGAATGAAATCCTGTCATTTACAACAACCAGGATGGTACTGGAGGTGATTATTTTAAGTGAAATAAACCAGATACAGAAAGACAAGTACCTCATTAGCTCATTCATAGATTGAATATAAAAAGGCTGATCTCATAGAAGTTGAGGATAAAATAGAATTGTGGTTACAAAAGGTCAGAGAATAGTAGGGAACAGGTAGAAATGAGGAGAGGTTGATCAATAGCTACTAAATATAGTTAGATAGGACCAAGACATTTTGTTGTTCATTGCACAGAAAGATGACCACAGAGAATAATTCTGTATCCTTCAATAAGCTAGAAGAAAAGATTATGAAAGTTTCTTACCATGTAGAAATGATAAATGTTTGAGGCTATAGATGTTTTTCACCTGATTTGAATATATATAATGTGTACCTACATTGAAACATCAAAGGGTACCTCATTAACATATATACATTTTATGTTTTTATGTAAGAATTTTAAAGTACATTTAATTTCAATGTTAATTAGAAAGGGGGGACAGATTGAACAGAATAGAAAGCTTGGCTTTTCTCCCAAATTGAAGCTTGTTATTGGCAAAAATTGGAAGTGTAAGCCAGATCTCAATTCAATTCTATTCTGCTGCCTTCCACTGTGTCTCATATAACATGGGTATTTATGTGTATGTTAAAACAAAGAACTATTTTGCAAAGCTGTCTTATAAAAGGAACTTAAAAAGAAGCATGTCTAATGCCTGGTTTAGTAGACATTTGACTAGACTGAATTTCACTCAGCCAGTTTTGAGGTGCTGGGAATTGAACCCAGGACTGCAGAGCAGTGCTCTACCCACTGAGCTAAACCCCAGCCCAGCTTAGGTTTAAGCTGGCCACTATTCCAGGATAATTCTTTGATTTTTTGCTTCTTGATGGTGTGAGTTTCATAAACATCTCTTCTCCATCTTGGAAAAGACCATCTTCTAGCATGAAAGTTAAATGAAAGGGTGCTCCACCTGTTTCTCTGGACACTTCATGAATCATTCCAGTGAGTATCCATCCTGGATATAGCAATATAGTTAAAACACAGTGCTTATGTTTATTTCTTAAAAACTGTAAGCCAGGCACCATGGTGCATGCTTATAATTCCAGAGACATGGGGGGCTAAGGCAAGAGGATAGCAGGTTTGAGATCAGAGGCAGACTGTGTACCATAGCAAGGCCCTGCCTCAAAAAATGTGTATACTCAGTGGACATGGTGACAGACACCTGTAATCCCAGCAACTCTGGAGGCGAAGGCAAGAGGATCACAAATTCAAGGTTAGCAGCAGTCTGTACACAACTCAGTGAAGACTCTGCCTCAAAATAGAAAATAAAAAGGGAGCTGAGTGTGCAGCTCAGTGGTAGAGTGCTTGCCCTGGGATCAGGCTCCTAGTACTAGAAAAACAAAACAAAACAAAGGAAAACCCCATTACACACACAGACACAGACACAGACACAGACACACATACACACACACAGTCATTTTGCTGGTTATCTCTGTATTCTTTGCAGTATCTGAGTTAAGATAATAGCTACTACACTAATCACATGATACATTTCTAACCAACTGTTAATAGGATGCATATAATGCCTACAAAAACTTTTAATAAATATTGCGCACATAGCAAATGAGCCCATAGTTCTAAAATGTGAATGCCCTGTAGGCCTCTGGGGTATGTGGAGTCATTGTCAGTAGAAATAGCATTGTCCTCATAGCATGGAGGCTGAGCACGGGCTTGCCAGCATGCGGCGAGATGTGATAGAATCCTTGAGTAGGGGGAGGCCCGGAGTGAAGGGAGGTCAGCCAGGCAAAGAGGATCTCCATCAACTCATGGAACAGATACAGAAGGCTCAGTGAGATTTTTTTCTGGCCCTCTTTGTGTTCCAGAATGTGTTTCATTGATCTCCTAGCACATCGACTGAGAGCTGAAATTCTTTCACCTTCATTTTAACAAGAATATGAGGCTGAACATAAGGTAAGGAAAGGAACAGCCTGACGGAAGGGAGGTTACCAAGGGGCTTCCCTTGGTGTCCTAATAGCTCAAGATTACTTTATTTGCAATAATAGATTTTCTTTCTGCAACTACAAACAGGCCTTATCAATTGCAATGACCCTGGTGACCATGCCTATGAGTTGTGTTTTCTTATCCCTATGAGAATGTGGTTCTTATTGTACTCAATGTGCCTTATGCATTTGGTCTTTAATGGCCATTTGCAGGGCCTTACTCACGAGACTTCTTTCCTGAAGTACTGGACAGTCAAAATGACAGATTCTTCTCTCATGTATAACTGGAGTCTCAACAAATAGCTGAACGATTCACCCTCTGTGATTTTCACCTTCTGAGCTAATACAGCTATGGTAGAGAACCTCGATCAAATATCTGCTACTTGGGCCCTAGTCCTCTTCTAGTAACATCTACAGCTTTTCCCCCTTGGTTTGGCACATCCTCAAACTATTTCATTTAGACTATTTCATTTTTTGATACCACTTTTATTCTCTGTTTCCACACTCTGTTCCATAGTCAGCCTCACAACCGATCCGTTCTGGTACAGAGTCATGTGATAGCCATATGGCTGGCTTGCCAGATTATCAGAACACAATGGGAACCCAGATTAGGGAGCCTACATTGAAAGCCTGACAAATCTTAGGCTTATCCCTGATTTTCTGTACTTTATGGTGTGGGGAGAAAATCAGCACATTTATAAAGCCCAAAAATTGTCTTTATGATTTAACTAGACATATTACAGATAAGATTTTAATGCTAAGCTACACAAGCTGTGTATTGAACAACTCCAAAAGTTGTCATAATACTGCAATCCACATACTTGAAGAGGAATATAATATAGTTGCGCCAATCAGAAATTTAGGGAAAATGTACATCTTGTTATAAAGATATTCAGTTTTTCAGTAATTAGGCAAAACATTTTTTGAAGAAATCAGTATTTTTTTTAGTAAAAGTACAAACCAGCAAGTTGAATTAGAAGATAGTATGATTGTCTGTAAACAAGATGATAAGGGTTGGATATGGCTCTGGCAGTGGGAATATAAGAGGAGTAGATGGCAAAGCCATGTGAAGCAAGAAACAAAAACTCACGACTCATAAAACAGAAACAAGCTAGTGGTGTCTAGTGCCCAGCATGGAGCATTGCGGTAATAATAAATGTAAAGGAAAGAAGATGGATTTTGTGTTTGATATATTGTGTTTTGGACAAAACTAAAGCTAGAGAATAGTTCTCTGACTCCTAATGAAAGACATTTCCTTATTATTTTATCATAATTTTCCATAAAGAAACTCCTCACTTTCCTTTTACTTTAAACTTCTGGAAGTCAACTGGTTTACAATGCTTAGCATTTTGACAAATTAATCAAAAATAAACTTTAAGAAACCACACAAAATTCTCTTATACTTAACTTCCTTTGTGTTAAATCTTGGCACTGTAAAATTTAAGATCAATACCAGGTTTATTTAAGGAGGGGAAAGTCTAATATTTAAAATGCATTTACCCTGACAGGCACTGTGCTAGAAACTTCACATTTTATTTAACCATGGTCCTGTGGAGTTATGTATTTTCTCCATTTTACAGATGAGCCCAACTTGCTGACAGAAATAAATCAAATTCCCAAGTCTCCAGTGTTAGAAAGTTAGGGGATTTCGACTAAAGTCTAGATCTTCCTTGTCCCCTGTCGGTAGAAAATGCCTTAATGTGGGATGTTCTAAATGTATTTAGGCTAAAGGAGGGTATAAAAATAAAGGTAATATTTACTTTTACTCTTAATTGTACTATACTATCTTTTCTGTACACATTGATATATTCTATTTAAACTGAACTACATTGACTGAGGCCTGTGGTTTAGTTCAGTTGGTTCAGGAAAGCACAACTCTGTGCTCTCTGAGGCCCTCAGTTTTATCCCCAGCACTGAAAAAATGAGAGAAGGACGTGGCAATCCACTCCCAAAGTAATCTCGAAATAATCAGCCATTGAAAACCCCACGAGGGTTGCTGTGAGTTGGACCCAACTCCATGGCAACTAATGACAGCAATAATATTGACTAAAGCATTTAAAATGATAAAATTATATCTCATTGGGTTTTACATAGAAGGGTGTTTATCCGTGATTTACAAATATCACCACTGAGGAACTCACTAGCATAATTAGTTGAGTATCATCTGTTCCAACACATCATAGTCAAATCACCTAAAAACTAACACAAAATATATTGTCTCTAAAGAAAAACCTACACAAAATATCCTGTGTGGCTTCCGTTTCCTACTAAGCAGGCCATCCAGACTCTAGGTGTATGCTTCCTCCATGTTGAAGAACTGCAAGAACTGCTCTGTACCAGAGGTGGAAGACATGTGAATAGTGATGGTAACTGGAGTCTGATACGAGCGAGGGCATTAACGTTATGAGATTGAAATGAGGGATGGAGAGATCAATTATGTTAGTCAGCTCATGTGTCATGTGGGTAGAGCTGTGTCACTGTGTCACTGTGGCAGAGAATACAACCATGACAAATTTATGGAAGGAATGATTTACCAAGGGCTCATTGTTAGAGGATTTCCATCCATAGAGGAAGAGCATGCATATGGCAGAGGGGTAAGCCATAGGACCCATGGCATATAACCTCACATCATAGCAGATCAGGAACAGAGAGCCTACCGGAACCAGGATCAGAGTAAAACCTCCAAAAGCCAGCCCACCGTGACCCACTTTTGCAAAGCTATGACCCACCTCTCAAAGTCCCATAGCTTCCACAAACAGTGGCACCAGCTTGGGGCCAAACATTCAAGCACATGGACTTTGGGGGACATTTCAGATTCCAACTTATGACACCAATTGTCTTCTAAGATTCTATGAAGAAACCAGTGTGAAACTATTTTAAAAGGTAAAACTAATCTGCATGGTTTTGCATAAACTTGTTTAAAAACACTCAGATTTCAGTTTAAAAAGTATTTGTAAGTCATATAGGCTCCATGCTAGCTGCTTAAGGATGAAAAGAACAGAAGAAAGCTCTGCTCATGAAAACTTCTAGTCAACAAGAGGAATCAAAAGGAAAATATTCTGGCTCTCTTAGTGAGAAAAATCATAGATGAGTCTAGAAACATGGCTAATATTAATGAATTGTTGTTGTTAGGTGCCATCAAGTGAGTATCCGACTCATAGCGACCCTACATACAACCAGCGAAACACTATTGTCAGTGCTTCTCTGCTGTTCATAGGGTTTTCAATGGCAGATTGATTTTTGGGAGTGGGTTGCCAGGTCCTTCTCCCAACCCTGCAGCAGCTGGTATTCCCAGGGGTCTCCCATCCAAGTACTAACCAGGCCCAACCCTGCTTAGCTTCCGAAATTTGACGGGATCGATGCCACAGGGCTATGGCTGCAGGCAATGTTAATGAATAGCTGAAGAAAAAATAAGAGGAGAAAGTCATATATCAATATATTTTTCAGGAAAGTAGAAATATACAAAATTATATATATCTTGTATATTTACAGTAGTGTTGTATTTTCCCTTCAAGTTTTTCTTTTTAATAATAAAAGGTAAAAATAAAATCTGGAAGTAATACCTCTGGGATAGGGGAAATGATACAGAAACTTCAAGTTCTTGGTTTTTAAAGACTAATTTGTGAATAGATAAGGAAAAGATGCCAGATAAGAGCCATTGATCCTGAAGTGACAAACAAAAATTTCTTGAGGATATGTTATTCTCCAAAAATGCACTGAAGTTCTCAGAAATGCAAATCATTGCAGTTGCAAGCAGAGGCTAGAATATTAATGATCTTAGAGGGCTATATCCAAAATCACTCCTGGATGTCCCCAAGTTGGAGTCTCCAAAACATAAAGCATAGCTGTGACAAGGGAGACACAGGGAATAGGCTCTGTTATTATCAGAGGCTCTGGAACTGATGATTGGAAAAGTCCATGTGGGATTCCCCTAATGAAAGGATGATAGCATTTTATGATACTAAAAGTTTAAACATGTGCTATTCAATTCTTTCAGCACCTCCGCTTTCCTACTTCCTGCCTGTTCCCCTCCCTTCTCTCCTGGTATAAATGGCTCTAGGAATGAGTTTGTTTCACAATACAAGTATCACAAGAGCCCATAGATCACTGAAGCAAATGACACTAGTTGACTTTTGATAAGGTATATGCAGATGTTCCCAGTCCTTGAAAAAAAACATTCCTGTTGTAGCTTGATGAGAATTTAAGTGATGATATCAGAAGCTGAATAATAACTGATTCAATTGTACCGTCCTTTTAATGAAGATTCTATCTGTAGAAAAAGTATCACTCACTGGACACCTGCTCTGACTTCTGTGGAGACACCCAGTAAAACAGAAGGCAGCAGTCTTTCCCTGTAGGCTCAACTCACATTCCATGGTGGTGAGGGTGAGTGACCTCTTTGGCTCTGGCATTGTCCCCAAGCTATGTCACCCCTTCACACAACTGGGCTGCTCTGGAACCACTATTACAGCAGAGATTCTCCCCTGTCTGCATTACAGACCCAGGCCCACATGCTCTATATTATGGGAAATCACTTTTACCTTTCACCTTGTGGGTTAACTGATCAAATATGTGTCCAAATGATTGCGTATCCCCAGAGAAACCCCCCAAAAGGAGACATATGATTCAGTGATTTTGATGGCGATTTTACAAGAGATGCTAAAAAGAGTTAAAACTATAATTTCCCTTGTATCTATAAGACATGCATATTTCAATTTCCATCTGTCTAGAAAGGATCATCTAGCTCAGTTGATAAGAGTGCTGCTCTGCAGTCTCTGAGGTCCCGAGTTTGATTCCCAGCACCACAAAAACAGGAGAAGGACATGGCAGCCCACTCCCAAGGCAATCCCGATACAATCAGCCATTGAAAACCCTATAAGGGTTGCTATGAGTCGGACATGACCCGATGGCACCTAAAAACAACAACAGAAAGGGTCAAGAGGGAAGAGGTATTCCCACATAAGAAAAATGGAATCCCTTTAAAAATCATCCAAATTAGAGTTTCATGAGACAGAAATGCTTCCTCATTTATTACTGTTCATGCTAAAATCTTCTTTTGAGAAACATAGGTGATGATGATGTAAAAGAAACATAAATATGGATGATTCAGAGTGGTTTTATAAGTACAAGAAATGCTATTTAACCCTCTGCATACTTTCCTATTTCTGAGGACAAATTTTGCACGGGAAGTTTCTACAAGCAGAATAGTCACATAGATAACACTGCAGGAAAATTTCTACAGTCAGCGTAGATGTGATTCAAATGTACTATTGAATACATCACCCCCAGAAGGAAAGGAGAGAGGAGCTTGAAAGCTTCGAGTATCCAGGGTACTTTCCACATGTCACATCCACTTCTGAGGGTGTAACCCACAACACCCTCACCTCCCACAGCAGCATTACATCTCAAGTCCTCACAAACTGAGCCCCGCATTCTATCCACTGCCTCCAGTCATTTACATGTACAGATCCACCTTGTTTGGCTGTTTCTAGCAATGTGACCTGGTGCCCTTTTAACATAGCACAGTTATAGTACACAGTTTTGGAGGCAAGAATCCCTTATTGTCCACACTTATAATATCTTTTGAAACAAAGTACTTATTTACTGCTTTCTCTGAGTAGTGATGGGAATATCTACTGTTGTTTTTATACTACTGATAATATCTTAATTGCCAATGTATAAATACTTCTGTTCAGATTAGCCTAGCCTTGTATCGCTAAAACTCATTTTAAGCTTCTGCTGTAAAAGTCTTTTGTGTATTTAAACTGTTTCATCAAAAAATAATGTCATGGACCTCTCCCCACCACCACCCTGCACATTCCCTTTGCCACTATGGAAACAGTTCCTACAATAAGAAAAAAAATTAACAAAAGGAATTAGTGAAATAAAGAATAACCCTTGAACTTCCCTTGCCTAATTTCAGTATGTCATTACAGGTTGCTATACAATTAGAGCTGGGATTTGGCTCAGTGGGTACAGCGCTGCACTGCAGTCTCTGAGGTCCCGAGTTCAATTCCCAGCACTGCGAAAATGGGAGAAGGACATGGCAATCCACTCCCAAGGCAATCCCGAAATAGTCAGCCATTGAAAACCCTATGAGGGTCGCTATGAGTCAGATACCAACTCGACGGCACCTAACAACAACAACATAGAATTAGAACCATTTTATTTTAATAATGTTACACATGTCTAAGCACCTAATGCCACTTATGGGGTTAGATAGGGATTATAGTATTTCTTTCTTCCCTTCATAAACTACAGTTATTAAGAAATGGTGAGGCAAGCCTTTATAATAATAGCACCAACTGCTATATTGTAATCTTTAGGGCATTGTCAAGCGTTCTGATGAGTCTTATTCATTTCCCTGCACTATACTTCAAAAACAGCCCCATCTGCTTCTGATCATATGACATACAGTTGGGTCATCTCTGTTTAAGTCCAAGAGGAAAGATGAGCTAATATTGCAAGGCAGAACACCAGCTTAGAGAAACTTCTAGTTGTCAGGAGGGCAAGCTGCTCTTCTGGGGACTGACAGCTAGGCAGCTGGTTGGTGGGCATGTCCATCACCTGGGCCTTCTGGAACTCTATTTTGGGAAGGGTTTATTAAAACAAAGAGAGAATGAAGGCACACTATACATTGCTATAATTGCATTCATGGGAGTTTGGGGATTGAGTTAATGAACACATTTCACTGTTTTACTACCATAAGATGCTTAGGAATCTTACTGAATAGTTTTCCAAGTTTTATTTTATCCAGATCAGTTTATTTATTATTTTTAAAAATCATAATTCTTGAGTTAAAGCAAAGATGCATAATTTCTATTTTAAAACAAAAGTAGGGAGAGGTAGGGGCTGGGATTTAGCTCAATTGGTAGAGTGCTGCTCTGAAGTCTCTGAGGTGCCGAGTTCAATTCCCAGCACTGCAAAAATGGGAGAAGGACCTGGAAATCCACTCCCAAGGAAATCCCAAAACAGTCAGCCATTCAAAACCCTATGAGGGTTGCTATGAGTCGGATACCGACTAGACGGCACCTAACAACATCAACAACAGGGAGAGGTAAATATATATGATGATATACATGTTAGAAATGTCATAATGAAACCCATTAAGTGGTACACTAAAAAATTACTAATAAAATAAGATTACTGGGAAAAAGTAAAAATCAATAAAGGAAAACTAATTTGTTTGGGGTTCATATTTTTCTCTTATGGGTATGTGATTTAAACAGGATAATTACATCTTTCAGTACATAATTTAACTGGGTATATGCCTTTGTAACTTAAAAAGTGAAAGTCAAAAATTGTGACCATTCATCATACTCAGTTATTAGGTGTTGTGATTTCCTGTACATAAATAGGAAGTATCCACTAGGAGGGGATGGTTTAATATGTACAGTGATGATTTCAGCAACAATAGAAAAAATTCAAAACATCCACACTGAAACAGTAAACATTAGGATTAGTCAAAATTAAACTAAGGAAACTAGTCACTGCAAGTAAACAAACTGGGAGAAATATTTTGCCTTCAAAATCATAAACATAAAATTAGTTTCCAGAGATAAGTTGTAGCTTTTAGATGTCATGTAATTCCATTTTGGATATTGGAATAACATGGAATCTGATATCACATTTACCCTCTTTTTGCCCCAATCTGGCCTTTCTTGCATTTATAAGGAAGTTCTGATTCTCTCTAGAATATTCTGTCATCTTCCATCAAATGGATTTCAGCCTCTTTCCCTGTAAAACTTAGAGAAACAAGAGAAACACCATGTGTTCCATATGGTGTCACCTTCAATATGCAGTAAGTAGATGCAATCAGCAGGCATGCAGGTGGAAGTACCTAAAAATATGAGGCAACAGTCCACCATAGCAAAGTATCAGCTACGTGCATTCTGATTAGACATGTCAATTAAGATTGTGGCTCCATGATGTTGCTCAAAATCAAGAAGTTATCGATGCCTCTGGTTACAGATAAGCCACTACTGTGTATATGTCCTAGAGGGGAAGGGAGGAGGAGCATTTGCTTTAATTATTCTGATGAACTTCTAAGTCATTGTTGTTGTTTTTGTTAGGTGCTACTGAGTCAGGTCCTACTGATACTGACACTATGTACAACAGAATGAAACACTCTTCAACATTGTGCCAAGCATGCGGTCTTTTTTATGCTTAAATTCATTGTTGCAGTCACTGTGTCAATCCATCTAGTTGATGGTCTTCTTTCTTTCATTTACCCACCACGCTCCCAAACATGATATCCTTCTCCAAGGACTGGTTCATCCTGACTACATGTCCAAAATATGTAAGATGCAGTCTAGGCAATCTCGCTTTCAAGGAACACTCTGGTTGCATTTCTAGAATGGATCTGTTGGTTCTTTTGGCAATCCATGGTACATTCGATATTTGTGTTCAGTACCATAATTCAAAAACATCAATTCTTCTCCTGTCCACCTTATTCAACACCCACCTTTTACAACCATATAGTGTGACTGAAAATTCCATGGCATGAGTCAGGCGCACCTTGGTCTTCACTGTAGCATCTTTATTTTTCAACACTTTAAAGAGATCTTTTTGCCAAAGCTTTTCCCAATGCAATGCATCTTTTGATTTCTTGACTGGTCCTTCTGTGCATGTTGATTGTAGAACCAAGTAAACAAAAAATCTTGAACAACCACAAACTTTTCTCCATTTATTATGAAGTTGCTCACTGACTCAGTTGTGAGGATTTTTGTTTTGTTGATGTTGTGTTGCAATCCATACTGAAGGCTGTGTTCTTTGATCCTCATTGGTAAATGCCTCAAGTCCTCAGTTTCCAATTCCTTAAAGGCAGCTTCCACTTCTTCTTTCAGTATCATTTGTTCCTGATCATATGCAACCTCTTGAAATGGTTGATCATCTACCAGTTATTTTTAGCATAATGACTCTGTGTATTCTTTCAATCTTCTGTTGATGTTTTCTGTGTTCTTTAATATTTTACCTACAGAATCCTTCACTATTGCCATTAGAGGCTTGAATTTTTTCATCAGTCCTTAAGCTTGAAAAAATCAATGTGTTCTTTCTTTTTGATTTTCTATCTGCAGCTGTTTGCATATGTCATGATGACATTTGATTTTGTCTTCTTGAGCTGCCCTTTGAAATCTTCTGTTTAGTTCCTTAACTTCATCATGTCTTCCTCTTGCTTTACCTGCTTGACATTCAAGGGTAAGTTTCAGAGTCTCTTTTGACATGTAATTTGGTCTTTTCTTTTTTTTATCTGCTTTTTAAATAACTTGTTTTCTTTCCTTGTGAATGATGTCTTTGATGTCATTCCACAACTCATCTGGTCTTTGATTATTAGTGTCACACATCAAATCTGCTCTTGAAGTGTTCTCTGAACTCAGATGGGATATACTCAAGGTCATACCTTATCTTTTGTACACTTGTACTAATTTTCCTCAATTTCAGTTTGAACCTGCACATGAACAGTTGATCATCTGATTCACAATCAATACCTGGTCTTGTTCTGACTTTGATATTGAAGTTTTCCACTGTCTCTTTGCACAAATGTAGTGAAATTGGTTCCTGTATGTTCCATCTGGTGAATTCCATGTGTATAGTCATTGTTTATGTTGGTAAAAAATTTTTTACCAATGGCTATGAAAAGGCCATTGATCTGACAAAATTCTATCATGTGATCTCCAGCATCATTTCTGTCACCAAGGCCATATTTTCCACCTACTGAGCTTTTTCTGTGTTTCTAACTCATGCATTCCTTTTGCCAGTAATTATCAGTGCATCTTGATTGCATGTTTAATCAATTTCAGGTTCGAGAAGCTGGTATAAATCTTCCTTTTCTTCATTTGTGGCCTTACTGGTGGGGGTTAAATTTGAATAATAGTCATATTAACTGGCCTTCCTTGTAAGCATATGGATATTATTCTATCACTGGTACTCTTGTATTTCAGGACAGATTTTGAGATGTCTTTTTTGATGATGAATGCAATTATATTTCTTTTTAAGTTGTCATTCCAAGCATAGTTGAAAATATGATTATCTGATTCAATATGGCCCATACCAGTCCATTTTAGTTCACTGATGCCTGGAATGTCAAAGTTTATGCATTCATTTTCCCTTTTGATGATTTCTAATTTTCCTAGATTTATACTATGTGCATTCTACATTCCAATTATTAATGGATGTTTAAAATTGGTTCTTCTCATTTGGAGTCATGCCACATCAGCAAGTGGAGGTCCTCATGGCTTTAATCAATTCTTGTCATTAAGATCAACTCCACTTTGAGGTGGCAACTTTTCTTCTGTCGTCTTTTGAGTGTCTTCTAACCTGTGGGACTCACTTTCTGGCACTCTATCTGACAGCGTTCCTCCACTGTTCATAGGGTTCTCAGTGACTAATTGTTTCCTGCAATGCTGAAAGCTATGCCTCTCGTATTACAGATACCAGCAGGGTCACACATGGTGGACAGGTTTCAGCTGAGCTTCCAGATTAAAACAGACCAGGGAGAAGGACATGGCAACCCACTCCCAAAACAATTAGCCATTGAAACTTCTAAGTAATGTCAATGATAGCTCAAGAACAAAAGGTGAAATATACTGACTGGCTGAGTTTTGTATTATAGCACTACAGATCAAAGCCCGTTCTTTGCACATGATAGGCATGTACTCTATCACTGTGCTACACCCCCAGCCTAGGGTACAGTTTTTACCCAGGGAAGACACATTTGTCTGAGGGATGCAAAGCTGAGCGTCTGCTGTGCTGAAACTTGAACAATTTACTGTGTTCATCTTGGACATTCAAGCAGGATGCATTTGCACAACTCCTGATGATACAAACAGTTTGCTGGAGGTCAGTACTAGAGTCTTGGAGATCTTGGGAAGGTGAACTGATGACTAGAACCACCAGGGTTACATTTAACACAACGCAATATGAATTCCAAGCTTCCCGTTAAACATGGCAGCTTGAACACCTGAACTCATTTCCATTCTCTCTCAAACTCTCTTTAATGGCAGTTTAGGAATTTAAAAGAGACATAAATCTACAAGGTCAAACAGTGCAGAAGACAAGATGACAGCAGGTGGAGAAATGGGAACCAAGTTTAGTAGCAGAAAAGCAGATGCAACAGTAATAGCTGACTTTATATTGCTTAGATGAACAGGAAATGAAATGAAAAAGAAGTACACTGATTCATAACACAGAACCCTCTCAAAGGCCCAGGAGCTGCAGTCACCAGATACTCCTGAACACATTGGCGTGAGCTGGGCTGAAAACACTGGATTGGTTGTCACTTCTCTCTTACTCCTCTCAACCCAAACAGAAAAGTGTACGTCTCCTCACTGGAGGTATGGATGAGGGTGGAGTTGAGATGCTGCAAAGAAAATAGTCCCTGAAGGGCACTTCACACAGTGAATGTAAGTCTCCTTCCCTACCTCCACTTTAAGAAGTCTATCAATCAGGTTTTCATCCAGAAGAAAGAGTATGGAAAGATTCTACGCAAATTAACCTCATCTGAGAGCAAATCCAGTCAGATACCTGATATTTGAGAATTTCCCCAATGTGAAATGGGTAGGTTTCACCCAGTCACCCATCTGGAACAGCTCCATCACTTTGCTCATGAACATGGAGCTGCCAAACAGGATTTTAATGCCTAAACATAGGGCTCTAGAAACAAATCTCCAGGCATCTGAAGAAACCTATAAAATAAACAGAAAACAAAGAGAAACAGAAGGAATTTCAATATTATAACTAATGAGCTCATGAAGGAAGAGGGAAAAATTCTCACTCAAGAAATCATTACAAAATAAACCATTAAGAAATGAATAATTATATAATTTAGAAAATACTTTTGGAAATTAAAACTATGATAGTAGAAGTGAATCCAGGAGAAAGGGAGGACGATAAAGACAGTCACCCAGAAAGTAGGCAAAAGGGCAAGAAAGAGTAATTCAAGAGGTCTGACTTGCAAATAATACTTTTTTTTCAGGAAAAAAAAATAGAAGGGGAGATTTTATGCAAAAAAAACACTACAAAAAAGTATTGCAGAGATTATGTAAGAGAATTTTAAGAAAACTAGTGCAAAAATTTCAGAATATGTAAATTTCTACTTTGAGGGGAGATAAATGATTTTGACAGTCACTTTGCTACAATACTTCTGCAAGCTGGGGATAATGCAAAAATCTTTGAACCTCCCATTGAAAGGTCAAAAGCAAACAAACAGCTGAGCATGGTGGCACTTGCCTTTAATTCCAGCAACTCAGGAGGCTGAGGGAGGAGGACTGCAAAGTTTGAAGCCAGTGGCAGCCTGTGTCATTTAGGAAGATTTCATGTCTAAATAAATGAAAAAAAATAGGCTGAGGTTGCAGCCCAGTGGTAAGACACTTGGCAAGCCAGGTCCTGGGTTCAACTCCCAAGGACTACCACAAAAAAAAAGAAAAGAAAAGAAAAGAAAAAAAAAAAACAGGTCATAATTAATACATTAGTAATGGAGTTAGATTTCTTAATGGTAAATCTGTAAGTAAGAAGAAAATGGAGCAATACTATCAAAACTCCTGGAAACTTATTTCAAACATAGAATTCTATATCCAGACAAAATCCAAGTGAGGTGTGGAACTGAGGCACTCCTAGACTTTCCAGGTCTCAAAAAATGCATCATCCTTAATGAAACTGCTAGAGAACATCACCTACCACCAGCAGGAGTGAAATCAAGAAAAGAAGCCATTGGGAGGCGGAGGCGGGAGGATCGCAAGTTCGAGACCAGAGGCAGTCTGCGTAACTTAGAGAGACACTGTCTCAAAAAAGTAAAAAAAAAAAATGGGCTGAGGTGCAGCTCAGTGGTCCAGCACTTGCAGAGCATGCAGGTGCGAGGCCCTGGGTTCAACCCCCAGTACCAAAAAAAAAAAAAAAAAAAAAAAAAAAAAAAAAAAAAAAAGAGTAGCCATGAGGTTCCAGGAACAGGAGATGGAACATAAGAGAAATGAAGAGAATTCCTTGGAAGATGACACAGAGAGCTCTGTAGTCCACATGGCAGGGTGAGTCTGGAACGTTGTCAATCCACATTGCAGCAGGGGAGGGGACAACTCTAGGGTGAATGTTGCTAATGGGCAGGGAGCAGGTTGGAGAGGTCACAAGAGCAAGAATGAACAAGGACAGAACAAGAGATGGTGTTTGAACCTTCCCAAATCATATTTTTGATATTAACAAAAAAGTAAAATTTGGGCATCAGGTAAATAGGAAGTTAAACAAATAACCAACCAAAATCAGAGGCAATTATTAACTCAAAAGTTAAAAAGTAGACATAAAAGGAAGGATTACTTTAGCTATGAGAGATACATGGTTCAGCTATGGATAATATTTATAAAGCCATAGTAATATAAACTAAAATTTATTTTTTAAAATTGATAAGAATGTGGTTTTAGTGGATTGAGCCTAGAAAGTCATTTCTTCCTCCCACCATCATGACTGCTTCATGGTTAAAAGTTGTAGGGAATTATCCAACCCTCATCTTGCCCACTGATTGGTAATCAAGGATCTCCCCTTGATTGTCTAAGAATGACATCTGGTTTCACCCTTTATTTGAATGTCACTCCTAATTAGTTGCACCAGCCCCTCATACCCCCACCTGACTGCCATCTTGAGGCAGTTAAGGCAGTTACCCAAGGACTATATAAACACAGCTCACTCTGCATGTGAGGCTGCTGATGGTGATGCTGAGAGCTGCTGGCTGCCTGCTTCCTGTTGGGGGGTTGCTTGCTGCTGGTCTGCTCTGCCACTCCATTGCAGATGGACCAGACCACCGATCAAGATAGAACTCTCTCTGCTACGGACCATCAGCAAGGAAAGGACTCTCTCTGGATTCGATCAGCAACACAGAAGCATCTCTCCTCATGACCACCAAGACCAGGACAACTGGACAGCACTGTCAAGAAAAGATAGACTGCAAGCAAGCTGAGGAAAGCCTCTTGGACCCAGTGCCAAGAGGCTGAAACTGAGAGCAGTCTCTGGTCCCAGTGCCAGAGGAAGAAGAGCCACCACTGCCCCTGAGGCAGCAATAGAGCTGCAGCACTGAGGCTGCTAACACTTATTATAGTGGTGCACTTGTTTGGGTTTCTCCCCACCCTTGTAAGTGCTGAGAGGCAATAGAGCTGTGCTTGTCCCGCAATGCCAAAGCACCCAAGAGTTTTCCTTTCTCCCCCTTCCAGCATTCCTTAGGGCTGCAGGACTCCACGCCCCTCACCTTAGGGTCCCAAGTGAGTTGTCTTTAGTTATCTGTGTGCGTGGCCATGCCTCCTGTCCAAACATGCAGGCTGGACTAGCAAGGAGTGCCCCACAAGAAGTAGGATGGATTGGTTGATAGTAATATGTCATAGACCTAGCCACTATGACTGAAGATCAATCCAATTGAGGCAATCCCAAATCCCCAGGTGAACCCAAAAGCTTTCTGGTTGGACAAAGAAATATAGTTAAGGATCCCTCCACTGCCATAGTCCTCCCATCTCCCTCAGAGATGATGATAAATCAAAACTATGATCTGAGCAAAGATGTTCATAAAGTCCAAATCCAAAGTTTGTTTGATTTAATTTATTTGGCGGCATGTTCCACTTGGGAGAAAGCAGACAATTAGATTGATTTGGACAAAAGTTAATTATTCATGGCATTGGTATACGTGGTTGGGGCTGGAGTCTAGCTCAGTTGGTACAGTGCTGCTCTGTGCCATCTGAGGCCCTGGGTTCTATCCCCAGCACCACAAAAATGGGAGAAGCACTTGGCAGCCCACTCCTGAAACAATCAGCCAGCGAAAACTCCATGAAGAGCAGGGAAGCTCTTGGTTTAGTGCCAGGGATGGCACACAGGGGAGTGTTTCATTCTGTTGTACATAGAGTGGTTAGTTCAACCCAGTGACACCTAATAACAACAATAATGGTATAGGTGGTTATTTTGACATCACCATAACCTATTCTAATCACTTGGATCACTGGAGATATGCTGAAATTGCTCATTGAATTTAACGGGCCACTACTGGAATTTCTTACTATTTTTTAGGCCCCATTGTCTTTCACTTTGATGTTCAAATAGGTGTTTTTATGGGAAGCGATGCTAAACTACTGTAAGACTTAGAAACTGAAAAACTACTAAAAACATAAGTAAAGGTTAAAAACAGGAAATACTCAAAGAGTCTGAAGTGTACTTTTCCACGAAGTTCTATCATCAGAAGACCATGGCTAGTGTTTCTGTTGCTCAGTCTCACAGAGTGGAAACAGAACCCACATGGCGTCCGTTGTCACAGGGCAGTTAAGGCTCCACTGAGATAACGGTTATGACAAGTGAGAGTGAAAAGGGCATGGAACGCTAGGGTTTCCAGTTGGGCTTATGTAGGTGATAAACATAAATGAGACCTTCCCTACAGCCACTATGGGGAGATTTTTATCTTCAGACACAGGGTTGTAATCTGAAGCTTCCCACCTCATCTTCTCACCTTCATGACTGGTTCTTAGGAGCCACTCTGGGTGAATCTTTACTAAGTTCCTTATAGGCATCTCGGTGTTTTAAAGAAAGTGAGGAAGGCCATGGGGTCAGCAAAGAAACAGGAAGAATCACAGGATAAACTCTTAAATGAATAATGAGAAAATTTAGAACCTATGCTTAGAAATTAAAAATATGATAGTAGAAGTAAATTCAGAAGAAAAGGAGAGAGAGAAAGATAATCTATTTACTGCTTAAAACCTTCAGAATATGAGTCATGTGACTGCTGGTTTCTATAAAATTCAGCACTTGAACAAAATAAAAATAACTAACTTTTGCTAGCATCAGAAGCAAAAATGTGAGAGTTCTTAGCAAACAATTGTTTTAAGAGACTCTAGTACTATAATTCCAGCAACTCATGGGGCAAGGGCAGGAAAATCGCAAGTTCAAGACCAGAGGCAGTCTGCGTAATTTAACAAGAACCTGTCTCAAAATAAAAAGCAGTAGTATAGCACTTGCAAGGGAAGTAAGCATGAGGCCTTGGCTTCAACTTCCCAGTACTGCAAATAAATCAATAATAAAAAAGACTCTAGTATTGAAGTTATACAGATACAAAATTGTTTAAATGACTCAGAAAACTGGTATAGGATTGTGTTCTTGGGCACAGATGTTGTAGTTTGTACATATCTTTAAAAAACGAAAATGTACATATTTTTATTATATGCTTATTTGTCTTTGCAAATAAGGCAAATCCCTCTAATACCTACACAGAATTTTTGAGTGTCAGACTTTTTCTTTATTAAAAGTTCTTTTGATATTTACTAGACAGATTGTACAACTCACCTATTTAAAGTATCAGTTTAATGTTTTTTGTATAGTAACAGAGTTCTGCAGCCATCACCACAATCTAATTTTAGAATACCCCTCAAAAGAAACCCATACTCATTAAGCAGTCAAGTGTGGAAAAGTAGCAGTTTCACTCTTCCTATTCAGAAAGGAGGTAGAGCTGATTAGCAGTTGCTTAGTCTAGACACAGCTGCCAAATGTACTTTTTTTAGGGATAGCCTGAGATTGCCCCCTGGTGCCTAAAACACATTCCTATAAAGAAAGTCTGCACACTTCTTTGAGCATCCCATCAGTGTTGCTGATGATAAGCATGAACACGTTTACTATGTGCCTCACACTGTAAGTGGTTCATGTAAATAATTCATTTAATCCACACCATAAATCTGTAAGGTAAGGACTACCACTCTCCCCATTCAAGAGATGAAAAAACTGAGGCCTGAGGCTAAGTGGCTAAGAACTGTTCCTACGTTTTTATTATGACTTTACCAGCCCAAACATTTGTTTTCTCTGTAATGTTAGTCTACCGTGCCCTTTTTTCCAGTTCTAATAAAACTCAGAATTCAGGAGCTACAAATACTTTGGGGGCTATTTGAATATAAATTCAATGTTCCCTTGCAATCCTTTGACTGTAAAAATCTCTGTAAAATGAAATTGGGTGTCTAATGAGTACCTGCTTTTAATTTTTATATATATTTATATATATTTATAATATTTATATATATTAATTTATATATATATATATATAAATTAAAAGCAGGTACTCATTAGACACTCATATATATATATATATATATATATATATATATATATATATATATATATCAGATATCATGTGCTACCACTAAATACAGGCTACTCCAGATACAGACTGTTTCCAAAGCCTTGTGTGAGGGTCACGTGTTTGGAACTTGGAACATATTTGCCACAGACAGAAAGCTTTCAGTGATGGTGAAGTCCCCTGGCTACTCTACAAATACCCAAAATGTACTTGAAAGTACAACCTGTAATTACTGGGCTGTAGACTCACTACAGTTTAAGAGCACTAACCACCCTGTACTGCAAGGTTCACCTTTGGTGAGAATCTGAGTTCAAACAGCATCCTCCTCCTCTAGTCTCTGCCACCTTCTGCCCTCTCTAAAGGGAAAGTTGCTCAAGGTGTGTGTTTTGAATATTAAGAATTCAGAGGAAGCTATATGTGGTGACACAGGCCTGTAAGCCCAGCAACTCCAGAGGCAGAGGCAGAAGGATCACAGGTTCAAGGCCAGAGGCAGCCTGTGCAATTTAGCAAGACCCTGTCTCAATTTAAAAAAGAAAAAAGTGTTTGAGGGTGCACCTCAGTGGCACAGTGCTTGCAAAGTACATGCTAAACTCTGGATTTAGCCCGCCAGTACTTAGTACTGAAAAAAAATAAAAAAGAATTCAGAGGGAAAACAAGCTAATCTTTCATGGCTGTTAATCTCCACAGGTAGAAAAGACAAAGAACTCAAAGGGAGAACCAGTAAGATATTGTCTTTTATTCCAATATTAGGATTGTTAGGTTCAGATAGGAGTCCGGTGTGTGCATACGTGGTAGGCAAATTTGAGAGAGGATATGGGAAAAGCAAAGGCTGTATAAAGACTTGATTATCTCTTCCACCTTGAGGGCAGATAGGTTTTATAAAGGATGAACTGTAGTAAGGGGAAAATACAAGGCAAATTTCTCCAAAAGACAAGGGGTGGTTGTTGTTGTTGTTGTTGTTGTTGTTGTTGTTAGAGAAAGAAAAATCTCAGGATTTTACTTTAAAAAGTAAGGATTTTCCAGAATGATGGAACTAAAATTTGTAAATGAGGACTATGTAAACATTAAACAATAAATCTAGGCAATTAAACAGGTGGCAGCATAAGGTAGCAACTGGGAAAATGAAATTGGAGCTAGACTTCCTAAACTTAAATTCCAGCTCTTCTACTCTGAAACATTCCTGTATGTATGTATGTGTGCATGCTAGTATGTTGTAGTTTGATGTGTACACAATATACAGTTGTATGTGTTCATATATATGCATATTGTTGTTGTTAGGTGCTATCAAGTTGGGTCCGACTCATAGCCACCCTATGTACAACTGAACAAAATGTTACCTGATGCTGTGTCATGCCTGGAACTATGGCAGTGCTTCTCAGCTATTCAGAGGGTTTTCCATGGCTGATTGTTTTAGGAGTAGGCTGCCAGGTCCTTCTCCCAAGTCTACAGTACCCAGTATTCCCAGGCGGTCTCCCATTCAAATACTAACCAGGCCCGACCCGGTTTAGCTTCTAAGATCTGACAAGATTGGATGTTAGCATGGTACGGCTGTAGGGTACATATACACATGCACCATAAATGTTCAACATCCCAGAGAGATATATAAACTGCTTATATGGTGACTTCCAAAGAGTGGAAGTGGGGATAAAATTAAATCACAAACATCTACTAGTTAAATCATTTTACCATAAACCTTTCTCATGTTCTATCATAATAAAAGGCTCTCTTGAGCCACAGAATCATTTGGGCTCTAAACGGATACTTAATCCCCTACTAGGCAAAATCAAACATATCATGGAATCTAGGACTGCCCTTAAATTCCTATTTCATCACCTGTTAGGTGCCTTTGAGTTGGTATCCGACTTATAGTGATCCTACGTACAACAGGAAAAACACTATTGTCAGTGCTTCTCTGGTAGTCATAGAGTTTTCACTGTGTCGGATTGATTTTTGGGAGTGGGTTACTGGGTCCTTCTCCCAAGCCTACAGCACCTGGTGTTCCCAGGCGGTCTCCCATCCAAGTACTAACCAGGCCTGACCTTGCTTAGCTTCTGAGATCTGACGGGATCAGGCACCACAGTGTTATAGCTGCAGGCAGGACCACTATTAGGCAGAGTTTATATGTGTATCCATGTATGTGTGTGCATATATGTAAACTTCAAATCATTCAAGTCCAATGAAGTAGAATTCAGATATTAAATATGAGCCTGAATGCTATTATAGTTATACTGTACTTATCTTATTTCTTCTTTTAATTTTGGAGGGTAAGTTGTGTTCTTAACTTCCCAACCCCAGCGAGGCATAGGAGAGTGCCTTGCAAATGACAGCTTGCCAATAAGTATTTGCTGAACTAAAAGTTTCAAATAAAATAATAAAGGCTCAACTTAAGGAGAGAAAGAAAAATGACTGTGGAGTTGATAGGTACACTTTCAAGGAAGAGGTTGCATTTGAGCAGATCAGTCCTAGGAAAATGGGAAGGACTTTGGGATGCAGAGAAACGAGGGTGTTCCAGGAAGAGTAAGCCAAGTAGGTAAAGATACAGACATCAGAAACTGGAGGCTGTCAGCAGACAATCGGAACATTCACTTAGCTGGATGTAAGGCACAAGTGAGAGAATAGGTGTGCAATGAATATAGAACAGGTACACATAACTGAAAACCACAAGTTTAGTTTTTCCTTTTAAATATGTTAACTTTGCATTAGACTCAAAAGCATGTATCCATAATCATACCTAAATGCACATTGCATTCTCTCTGCATTCCTGGGAAGGCACCCTTCCTCATTAACAACTAAGGAGTGAAGAATTGCAACTTGATGTCAAACTTTAGGACCTGTGTGTCACTGCCTGGACAACAGTATGTGAAGGATAACTTATTATTTCAACATGAAAATTAAGCTGTTTTATGATGTCATGTATATAGAAATTGCCAACGTGAAGCCCAAAAGAATAGCCAAGCATTGGCAGTTAAAATATGTACAGTCCTTCAAATTTAGAGGAGAAATACTTCCAAGTTGGGTGCCCTTTAGGGTAATAAACCCTACCCTGTCATTTCATGTTCATTAAAATTCTTACTTTTCCTTTCTTTTTCTTTTTTTCTGTTTATTTTGTTCTATAAAATGTTTAAGGAGATGGAAGCATTAAGAATACTGATTTGAGAGTTGCAGAATGAATATATCAACTGATATTACTCTGTACCTCACTAACATGTATAACTAAAATACTACTACTACTAATAATAAGGCCATACAAAGTGAAACAAGTGGACAAAATATGGTGTTAAAGGATTTTCTTAACTCCAGAGACACTGACCTGAAAAAAGTATATATATGCATATATATGTTTATGCAAGATGTGTAAAATATACAACTATTTTGTGTACATATGATAACTCCCAGGATTATTCTTGTAGCCATGCCCTAAGGCCTAACAAACGCCAGCAGCTAAATCACTAGAAAAGTGCTATTAATTTCCTTGCAGGTCATTAAATTTTCTCATTAGTGCTTTCAGGTTTATCATAGCCAAAACTTCTTCCATGTTAAAATTCTGGGTTAGAGGAATGAAAAGTCATTTTTATTAAAATTGCCTCCAGGATATAGTAATTTGAAGGAGCTAGGATAGCACTTGGATTTAATAGACAAAAATACATATATATTTGTGCAAATATTCCCCGTGAAGGAATTAAAGTGCTTAATAGTTTTCAGATCTTCCTGAAGATAATTTAAACCTTTATACCTGCATAAAATGTACTTTTTATTAGAGAATTACAATTCTGTTTGCAGTTGAGCCCTTCTACTTTTTAATTTTATGTATTTTTCCAATGTTGTGATAAGAAACGTTAAGCTTCCTGTCTGAAGTCATCATAGTAAAACTTACATTTCAGGAAGTCTGTTATCTGCCAATCCAGATGTTACTTCAACTTGTCTGAGGCTGCCTGCAACCAATTTGCTTCCTTCAAAGACAAACCCTTTCCATTCCCTTTTTGACCATTCTCAGGTTCAGAGCTCAATGCTGGCCCCAAAGTCTCATTCATTTTCCTAAAATGATTGGGAGATGCGCGCATGTGCTTTCTCTCTCATCTTCAGGAAAGCATGTCACCACAGCTTCCTTGAGCAGAACTGTCCTTCATGCAAGGAGGGAATGTATTGTTTCTTCTGAAATATTGAAAATTCTGAAAACCCCCAATGCGACATGGAAGTAGCTCACAATACCTTTTTTTAAAACAGTGTCACTGTATAAGAGAACTTATTAGGGGTATTCAGGACCTCTCATCCAAGGTCCTGCCTCAATTTTCTAATTTTCTTGAATTTCCTATTACCCAATGAAACCACTCCAGATGTTCAGTGGGAAATGTGATGATTACATATGTGATTTGCTTTTTTTTTAAATTTACCTAATAGTGCATAATTTGGATGTTATATAGAGTGTATAAGCACCTCCAGCAACAGGTCAGGTAGGAGACGGGAAGTCAGCCATCTTTGCCAGCTTTTTTGCCAAGATTAGACTCTGAAGAGGCACATTAAAACACTTGGAAAATGGTTTGTAACTTTGTCAAATACAATAATTTTCCCTTTCAACCCATCTGTCTTACCTGAGAAAAGTTTTCACTTAGGTGCCAGAAAGTAGTCTCAGTAAGGCATGCACTCAGTTTACTTCCTCACCCACAGTTCTGACAATTTGCCCCATTTAGTTCCTGTCTACTGGTCTCATTCTTCCCAAGAAAGCTCCTTTCTTCCCATCTCAATTTCTTCACTTTCATATTCAATCATTTTATTTAAAGACTAAATTAATCTTCACTGAAACCTTCGTAGCAAGATGCAAAGTGGGGTAATATTTTCTATATATTAGAGGGAGATAAAATATTTCATATTTTATCAAGTTATGCAAAGATGGTATGTCATATAATGGTAAAGAACAAAATTGAGGCATCAGACTCATACATGAGTTCAAATCATACCCCCTTGGGGACAAAAATTCCTTTTAACATTAGTTTTCTCTTCTGAAGGATTACAATTTCATAGCTACCTCAAAGAATTGCAGTAAATATGAAAGCTCATATTTCAAGTATCCACCAAGATGCCTGGAGTCCAACAAACACTGAATACTTAGTTCTAATATGTCAGGCATGGTCTGCAGCCATCTCACTGTGGTGTCCAATCTTGTCAGATCTTGGAATCTAAGCAGGGTTGATTCTAGTTAGTACTTGGATGGGAGACTGCCTGGGAACACCAGGTGCTGTAGGCTTGGGAGAAGGACCCGGCAACCTGCTCCCAAAAGACAATCAACCATTGGAAACTCTATGAATAGCAGAGAAGCATGACAGTAGTGTTTTGTCTATTGTACATAAGGTGGCTGTGAGTTGGGCACTGACTCAAAGGCACTTAACAACAATATATGTCAGGTGTAATATTACATTGTAATGTTACACAATGGAATAAAGTAGTGCCTCACCCTCAATGAGACTTTATCTATGAAGGTGCCAAGTTACATATGACAAAAAGCAGTTATCATGTGCGTATTGTATTTTGTTGCCAAACCATGTTAATAGTATTAAAAACAGACAGTAACATCACTGTAGCATTGCCTTTGTCAGATACCATCGAGTCCGCTTGGACTTATAGCAACCTTCATAGGGTTTTCTTTTTTCTTTTTTTATTAGAAATTTTTAATGTACATCATAATGTGATTCATTTTGACATGCTTTTCATTGTGACAATTTTCATATATGCAATTTGATAAGCATTATTCATATAGGTTACCCCTTACCCTCCTCTATGTTCCCCCCTCCCCCCTTTCCTATCTAAGTTTCCCATCCAAGTCTTCTCTATCTTTTACTATATAGTATTTTTCTATATGTCCTTGGGTCCATTTATGTTTAAGATAGAAACTTTTCCTGTAGTGCTCTTTGTTTCTATCTTGTTAGAACAATTACATGCAATTTCTAGTCCATTTATATTGACCTCATTCTTATCTTCCCTCCCCCCCTTTTAATGTGATCTGACCTTTGAGTAGGATTTTTCCTTCTTATAATTTTGAGTCAGCTCTCTCATATGAGTGAGAACATGTGTTGTTTCTCTTTCTGAGCTTGTGTTCGTTCACTTAAAATAATTTTCTCTAATTCCATCCATTTTGCTGC
>VMDO01024454.1:0-29755 GCA_007922755.1 Pedetes capensis
TTGTTTCCTTAGAGAAATATGGATTTGTATGTATGGGTTTTCATAATTGTGTGTGGATATTTTTAAAATTTTAGTAGCTAAAACAATGATGTTTAATGAATAGTGTCTTACCTATTCTTAGATTCATCCTTTCCACAGAGTGAATGTATTCTACTATTTTGAAATAACTAAGATTTGAAGATGTTTTGTAAACATTAGGGAAGCAGATAGAAAGAAGCAGATAGAAAGAAAGCAGATATAAAGTATATTTTAATTTAAAATCTTTAAGAAGTCACCTAATATCTTTACAACAATTTTGATAAACCACTCTTCATGTCACTACATTAACCTCATTTTCATATCTACAGCTTATATGCTAACATACATGATTTTATTTTTGGATTGAAAATGTATATTTTATTTTCATGCAGACCTATTGGAAGTCATATGTTAAGAAAGGCCAAGAAAGTCCCCGTGCTTCCCAGAGTGAAGTAAACATGTGGCCTTCATGGAGCAGGACTTTATATCTTTGAGACCTGTATTTGTAGTCCCTTTCCTAAATCTGTGTTTGATGTCCACCTTATTTTTCTTTCTTCTTTTGAAATATGTTGACCTAAGTAATATTTGCATTGTTTCCTTTGAATTCTAACTTGTAGAACATTGTATCAGCTAGAATATGACAGGAAATATGTCAGGAATAATTATGAAAATATCAGTAGGTTAATACTAAATGTTTTGTTCTTTCTCACATTACACGAGGCACACACAATGACAGAGGGTGAGCTCTATGTATTCCAGGTCTTCAATGTTCCAGGCTGATAGAGCATTGCTATGTACAACATTGGGGATGGCTCTGAAAGAGAAAAGCAAGAGTTCTCAAGGTCTTGTATTGACAATTAAATGGTTACCATGGGCATATATCATGTCTTGTTGGCTAACACTAGTTGAAAGTTTTAACTCTATCCCCAAGGAGACAGCAAGTATGAACCTGTTCGTCTAATGGCATTAGTGTTGACCATGGGAATAAGGCTGTAAAATGACCCAGTTGTTAATTTCCTATTTTAAATGTAATAAGTATAAATTATTTAATTAATTCTACAGACATGTATGAAATATTTATAAGGTTCAAGATAGAGTGTCAAATAAGGGCTAATATACATAATTAAATAAAACAATTTTCTTCTAGTTACTTACAATATGATCAAATATATATACCAAAAATAATGCATATAAAATGGTAACTGGAAAATTGTATAAATGTATAATTGCAGCAAGGTGGAAAGCAATGCTAATTCTGCCTTGGTACAATGAAGTTTTCTCAAGATGTCCTTGAAACCTTTCATTTTAAAATTCAGCTATATTCCTTGTTTTGATGAAAATATCACATAAAAATCCACATAATTTACAAAATGTTCATTTCATACAATTTAAATTTTATTTGTGGTTTTAATTTCAATGAAGAATTAAGAGCCTTGTATGCCTTGCATTACTAAGGAAACCAAAAGGATATCAGATAATATATGATACAGAATATGAAAGAACATATGATAAAAGCTAAAAACCTTTATAGAAGAGGAACTCTGAGCCTAAAGAAACCAAGTATTTTTAAATCAAAACTAAACTCTGAGTACAGTTTATTTTTTGTAAGATTTATATATCTACCTCTTACTTTGATGTGAATCTTTAGAAACCATGACATAAGTGCATATATTCTTTAAAAACTATAAGTAAGTAAATGTAACTTTATTTACTATTACCTTACCACTAATGCTAGTTTCTATAAAAGGAATTCTGAGTACAAATCTTTTGCTGGTAATTGTTTTGTCACAGAAATCTTGATTATTTCTTGTGTTTTCTTCACTTGAGTGACATATTCTTTCACCATGACCACTCTATCCAGATACTAAAAACAGTAACAGAAGTAAATGAATGATTAAATATAGTTTTATTAGTCTATGATATACTTAAGAAACTTTAATATTTGATAACATTACATTTTTGACCAAAGAATTGGCTTTGGTTTAATACTGGGCATTTCTAAAAAATACAGTGAATATTCAGCTGCATAAGCTCCCTACCATTAATGATGCTCTAATTTTTATTTTTTCCTATGTTTATGTTCATGTAACATCTTCCAGCTAAAATTTCTTAGTAAACACATCCATAGATTCACCAGTACTTCATACTAAAGCCACATTCTCTTTAAAAGTTTTCATTCTTCATGAGTGAAACTATTTTATCCTGTCTATTGTTATTGAGGACTTTTTAAATTTTAACTCTCTATACTTACCTGGGCTGGGACTTAGCTCAATTGGTAGAGCACCGCTCTGCAGTCTCTGAGGTCCTGGGTTCGATTCCCAGCACCACAAAATGGGAGCAGAACATGGCAATCCACTCCTGAGGAAATCGGAAAGCAATCAGTCATTGAAAGCCATATGAGGGTTGCTATGAATCAAACAGCACTTGACAGCACCTAACAACAACAACAACATGATATTTACCACACCTTCCTTGACTAGCTGGATATTTGCCTTCCTAAAAGCAATAAATAAGGGGTTGCTGGGATTTAGCTCAGTTGGTAGAACGCTGCTCTGCAGTCTCCGAGGCCCCAAGTTTGATTCCCAGCACTGCAAAATGGGAGAAGGATTTGGCAACCCACTCCCAAGGCAATCCTGAAACAGTCAACCATTGAAAACCATATGAGGGTCGCTATGAGTCAGACTCGACTTGATGGTACCTAACAACAGGGTCGCTATGAGTCTGACCTGACTGGAAGGCATGTAACAACAGCAACCACCTAATTCTTGGGCTGGGATTTAGCTCAGTGGGTAGAGCACTGCGCTGCAGTCTCTGAGGCCCCGAGTTCAATTCCCAGCACCGCAAAAATTAGAGATAGGGCCTGGCAATCCACTCCCAAGGCAATCCCCAAGCACTCAGCCATTGAAAATCCTATGAGCATCACTATGAGTCAGATACCAACTCGACAGCACCTAACAACAACAACAAAAACAATAAGGACTTTCGGGTCATAGACAAGGTGTTTTTCGTTATTATCCCTTCCTCATGCCAACTAGGTTTATTCTCTCATGTTTTAGTTCTTTCTTTGGAAGTTACCTAAAGGGCTAGCCAGCATGACAACACTCCATTCAATTGCTATAATAAATTTTCTTTAGATAACCCCTACTTATCTCCATGTCTTCCATATTTATTTTCTGCTTTGTCCATGTGATGAACTCCATGATGGCAAAGATTTTATTTTGTTTACGATCATATTTCTAGCACATAATGTATTGCTTAGGGCAATACAGGTTCACAATAAAACAAAAACTTACCTCCTATATATTTCAAAATACTCATCTAAAATTGCGTTTACTTCCATGTGCAATTAATTTTTAATTACAAAGTATAACATTTACTCTACAATTGTTAGAAGGAATTTTATTTATAACATCATCATTACAGAAAAATCTCTTCTTCATTTTATGGTTCAGTTAGTTAATATCTAATTTATTATCTGCCCTTGATAGATAACTAAAAATTATATACTAAGTAATTAAAAATTACTAGGAATATATGGGAAAATAAATAGTACCTAAACTGGTTAATTTGTGGGAATAAATGCATAATAACCTTATTTATATTTCAACATAAAGTGCATATACTAGAAATGTTATGAAGATATTTCTATTATTCTCTTCATTAGCTCTTATTCTTTTATTTAAAATCTCATTCGATTATATTACTCAAAAATTGGACTCTGAGCCATCAGAAAATTTATTTATCTATATTGAACTTTGCATAATAATACTTCCTGCATCACAGGAACATAAATCAGATTTAGTAATAGCTTAACAAACCTGCATTTGTCTCTTTTAGTTAATATTTCAGAATGTCCATGTATTTTATCAAAATTTTCTCCATAGCAAATCTTCACCAAAAATAGTTTTTGTGTTTTTTTAAATAATTTTTTCCCTTTTCTACAGTTCATATTTACATTTTGTACTCTGATAATGGCAAGAAAATTATAGAGCAAATTTTTTTTTTGAAGAATGGCAATCATTTCCTCAGGAATGACTTACACAGTTGTAATGTCAGTTAAATCTCCAATTCTGTCAGAATAAAAAAGTCAAACATTGCTATAGTTCTTGAAGATTAGGGAGAGTTTTATTGTGAAGTATTGCATTTCACTTGTAACATTTGATCCAGGAGATTGTGGCTTCATTGAAAAGAACCAGCACTGAAAAAAACAAAGACAAAACAAAAATAAGAAAGAAGATTATGTTTATTACTTAATACAGGTATTGAATATACCATGGACTGCCAAAAGAACCAACAGATCTGTCCTAGAAGAAGTGCAGTCAGAGTGCCCCTTGGAAGCAAGGATGGCTAGACTGTGTCTTCTGTATTTTGGACATGTAGTCAAGAGGGACCAATCCCTGGAGAAGGACATCATGTTTGGGAGAGTGGCAAGTCAAGAAAAAAAATGGAAAATCCTCCACCAGATGGATTGACACAGTGTCTGCAACCATGGGATTAAATATAAATAAGATCCTGTGGCTGGCTCAGACTCAGAGTGTGTTTCCTTCCACTATACATAGGGTTGCTATGAGTCAGACACAACTAGACAGCACCTAACAACAAAAACAAACAGGATCCGACTCTTAGAGACCCTACATACCACAGGGGAAACACTATTGTCAGTGCTTCTCTGCTGTTCATAGGGTTTTCAATGGCAGATTGATTTTTGGGAGGGGGTTGCCAGGTCCTTCTCCCAAGCCTACAGCTTCTGGTGTTCCCAGGCGGTCACCCATCCAGGTACTAACCAGGCCCGATCCTGCTTAGCTTCCAAGATCTGATGGGATCGGATGCCACAGGGCTATGGCTGCAGGCAAAACAAACATAGGCAGCTTTTTTTTTTTTTTCTTAAGAAAAGACATTGAGTAATTTCTATTGACATGAGAATTGAACATTTAGGTGATACAGAAAACTGCAAGAACATTTTTCAATGGTCCAAAAATTAGAATTTAGCATATCAACATTTATTAGATGGATAAATATTGATTTGAATGTATGGAAAATGATGAAATAAGACCACAGCCACATCTGGGGGAAAATAGGTAGAGTGTAACTGCTTCTTACTTCTGGAACTTTGTTTTAAAAATCTAAGAATGAGTTCTGGCACTCTGTGACACACCAATGTGAATATAATTAACCAGCATACATTGTATATCATAAAATATTTACAACAGAGGAATTTGAATGCATACATTACAAAGAAATAATAAAAAGATGCAGTGATGGCTATGCTAATTACCCTGAATCAATCACTATCCAATGTAGACATCAATCAAAACATCACATAATGTGTCAATTGGAAAATTTAAAATAATATAAATATGTATTATTTGGAGACAATGATTTTCAAGTATGTCCAGAAAGCAAATTCAAATGACATAATATGCAATATATTATTATATATACATCTTAATTTCCAGAGACAGGCATCCAAAATTTATGTAATGAATTTTCAGTTACCAATGTCTTTGGGGTTTCTTGTCAGCTGCCTCCTTTCCTAAGTGTGAAAGAAACTCTCTTTAAAATGACTCAATGTTGTTGTTGTTGTGGTTAGGTGCCAGCGAGCCGTCTCCAACTCATAGTGACCCTTATAGGGTTTTCAATGGCTGATTGTTTCGGGATTGCCTTGGGAATGGATTGCCACGTCCTTCTCCCATTTCTTGTGGAGCTGGGAGTCAAACTCAGGACCTCAGAGACTGCAGCGCAGCGCTCTACCAACTGAGCTAAATCCCAGCCTTAAAATCACTCAATAGTATCAGTTAAAATGAGCATTAAGAATTTGGTTTCTTAAAATTCATGAACTGTGTCAGTAAATTTTACTATGAAACTTCCAAACTGATAAGCACAAATTCAGACATATTATTTACAACACAATTATAGGTTAAATGCACATCAGCAGTGATTTATATCTTATGCAGAAATAACTTATTTTTAAATTGTTTGCACTATATACAATTAATATAATAAAATCGATTCAATTTCTTTGTGTGTTTTCTTGTCCTACAGTTCTAAGGGGTTGAACCCAGGGCCTCTCACATATACTTTTCCACTGAGCTGCACTCTGAGAACCATTTTTATTTATTTATTTTTTTAATTGTGAGACCCTGTCTCATTTTTATTTATTTATTTTTTAATTGTGAGGCCCTGGCCTGGAACTCATAATCTTCTTGCCTCAGCTTCCCAAGTTGTTGTGATTACAGACTTGCACCTTGCTCAATTTTATTTCCTTTTTGGAATATAGCTTTTTTTGTTGTTTTTTAAAATCATGGTAAGCACAATTAGCATCTGTTCTCACATATTATCATTTCTTCTTCTCATCTTTCAGTAGTAGATTTCTTTCTGTACTCATATAAGAAGATTTATGTAATATAGAGATTTATGGCTTTTATTACAACTTTTTCTATTTGCCTCATTGACCTTCTATGTATTGCAAATCCAATCTTACTTAAAAGCATTCTAATATTTTTTCCTCATGTATCTACTGTTTTTCTCTCTCTCATGGTTTTCCATCACTATTTAATTTTGCTACTTTATTATTGTTATATTCTTCTGAATTAAATTTATAATGCAAAACTCCTCAATATTGTTGTTACTAAGCAGATATTCCCTGTCATGTGTATTATTATAGTGCCATTTATGTTTTCTGTGGGTGATAAAAACCTGTTAGCAAATTTTATGCTCATTTTCTTGTAATATATTGCAGATTTCTCATCACTTTTTGAAACTTCTTGTCATTTTCTCTTCCTAATATTATTGAGCCTGCAGCTATAGCCCTGTGGCATCTGATCCCATCAAATTTGGAAGCTAAGCAGGGTCGGACCTGGTTAGTACCTGGATGGGAGACCACTTGGGAACCCTAGAAGCTGTAGGCTTGGGAGAAGGACCTGGCAAGCCCCTCCCAAAAATCAATCTGCGATTGAGAACCCTAGGAACAGCAAAGAAGAACTGACAATAGTGTTTCCCCTGTTGTACAGAGGGTCGCTGTGAGTCGGATACCAACTGGACGGCACCTAACAACAACAACAACAATATTATTGAAGAATATAAACTCAGCAGAATAAAAAAATAAGGCATAAGTTCATAGCCCTGGATACATTACATATGTTTCAGAAGTAAAACTTTATTTCAACCATACTGATGTTTTACAGTATATGTCATCTGAATTGTACACATCTTTTATGTAAGTACATACCTGCTCAGTTAGGAGAAAATTCAGTGTCACTGTCGTATCTAGGGAAGCTCTTTTCCTGCTTCTATACCAACCCCATCAAGATGGCCCTTTCAGTAACTGCTGGCAGTAGGGGTGACTGGCCCTACTTTTACCTTTTTACTCTTCCTTCTCTTCTGATATGGAAATTGTTGTTGCTACTCATTAAAGCCACCAATAAGCCAGAGTGCCTGCTGTTCCTCATTCCTCAGCTGTCCCCCTCCACATTTAAATTCTGGATATGCTTAATGCTGACCTTGCTAGAAAAAGGTTTGGAATGAATGCTATACCTGTCTAGACTGTCAAATTTCAGTTATGGTCTCAACATAAATGTATGTGTCATATATAAAGGTTACAATATGTAATGATAATATTTAAGTTGTTGTTATTAGATGCCATTGAGTTGGGTCCCACTCATAGCCACCCTCATAAAGTTTTCAATGGCTGATTGTTTCGGGATTGCTTTGGGAGTGGATGGCCACATCCTTCTCCTGTTTTTGCAGTGCTGGGGATCAAACCCACGTCCTCAGAGAGTGAGGAGCATCATTCGATCAACTGAGCCCAACCCCAGCCCAATATTTAAATTAGGAAGCTTATAAGATTTTCTTTTGGAATACACATAAATATGAGGGTGTCAAGATCTTCCATAAATCAGTATCTCATTTGTTTTCCAATATGATTTTTGAATGACTAGATGTAGTTGATGGTTTTGTCAGTGTACTAAAAATAGATCATAACACATTGGCACAATGTATATGGATAACTTCTGATGATAATGTTTTGCACGAAAGCATTCTTTCTTTTGGAGAACTGCCAACAACCAACCCCATTCTATGAAAATAAACTTAGATCTAGTGACTTTGTTCTAGCTGATCCCATATCCCACTTTTAACATAACCTATGCTAACTCATGTCTGCAAACATACCACCCTTGCATCCATTCCCATCTTATCTCTGAAGCTAAACAGGGTCAGGCCTGATTAGTACTTGGATGGGAGACTACTTGGAAATACTGGGTGCTGAAGGCTTGGGAGAAGTGCCAGCCCACTCCTAAAAGAATCAGCCATGGAAAACCCTATGAATAGCAGACAAGCACTGATATAGTGACAAGCATGGCACAGTGTTAATTAATGTTTTGTTCTGATGTACGTGGAGTTGCTATGAGTTGTACCCTATTTGACAACATCTAACAAAAACTCTTTGTATTGTGAGTATGCATTTGGCACATGACTCAAACCTTAATTGTCAGGATCCCACTTTTTACCACAGATAATTCCAGGGAGCAAGACTAATTGAATTTTTCAGTCTTCTCAAGAACTTTTTACAGCATTAAAAGTGTCCTTCTAAGTAGGTCAGGATGCAAACATGATTTGCAGAGAATGTGAAATAAGGGAAGGAAAGGGGAGATCAAGTGACATCATGTCCTTGGTTCCTTTAGCCCATGTCTTCCTTTTATCCTTCTTGCCTGCAGATGATAGTCATGACTTAATGAAGTTGCTATTTTCTGCATTTTTTTCACTAAAATTCATTTGATTTCTCAGACTTTTACATACCCAAAGTAATATATTCTCTGTCATAAGTGTCCAAATTATTCTTTTTTTTACTTTTTAATGTCCTGTTTGGAAACTGATACATATTTTAGATATAACTTTGGGTTTTTTTGTTTGTTTGGTGACAGTATCTTTTTTTCTCCAAAGGTGTTTCAAAAAGTCTAATAAAAAATAAAACAACAAATAAAGCTACTAGTAGCACCACTTAGTTGACATAATATTATATATCTTAACTTGCTTAATTTCTTTCAAGCTCCCTGCCTTCTCAAATACTTAGAGGGTTACTTAATACAAATTAAAACCTATTCCTATATTGTTTTCAATTGGAATATCTACATATGCTATTATATAGTTACAGAATTAAAAAACTTAAAAAGGTGTTTAGAAACAATATTCTTGACATAGTTCATCATATACTGAAAGGCGAGATCCCTGTTATGGAAGACATTTTTGAATGTACTTATGTCCTCATATCTGCTGATCATTCTGCAGGTTTTCTACCTTAACTTTATAATTTGATGACATATATTTTCCTTGGGGCTGGGATTTAGCCCAGTTGGTAGAGTGCTGCGCTGCAGTCTCTGAGGTCCCAGAGTTCAATTCCCAGCACCGCAAAAATGGGAGAAGGGCCTGGAAATCCACTCCCAAGGCAATCCCGAAACAGCCATTGAAAACCCTATGAGGGTCGCTATGAGTCAGATACCGACTCGACAGCACCTAACAACAACAACAACAATATTTTCCTGATCAGGAAATTTGAAACAATCATGCAATATTAAGAGAACACTCTAAGCAATGGTTTGTAATGTCAGGCATCCTTTCTAGACTCGATCTGCCTAAAGTTAGCCCACATCCCTCCACAGTAAATCTTCCTTGATGACACAGTAATTCATTCAACAAAAGTTTATTTAATACATATTTTTCTCAATCAATGTGTGAAAAACTGGGAGCACAAGTGTGAAAGTGTGTATATGTGTGTGTGTGTGTGTATTCTTCAACTAACTTCTTGCCTTTTAACTTAAAGATAGGAATACAGACAATTATAACACAAAGTTGTATAACTTTGATGAAAGTGTGCAAAAGGTACTACTCAAGTTTAGGAAGTTTGGATGTAAGCTATCTGGGGGAGTTTTTGAAGAGTAGAATGCACTTTCAGCCTCTCAAGTTATTCTTTGTGACTGATGCATGGAGAGAGAAATGTGATGCAAACTGAAGTCCCAAAGTGGGCATCTAGCCAGCTTGCCAAGGCAATGTGATATACTTTTAAGAGAAAATGGCATGCACATTGCACTAATAAAAACTATATGTAGTTAGTATAAATGGACACTGACAATGTGGACTACAGAAGTAATATTGATCCTGGGGTCATGGAATGAGTTTGTACCCGCTCTGTAGACCTTTGTTTTTAGTATACTTGCAATGTTCAGTGATGTTGTGAGATATAATGGAAACAATGTGGGCTAAGCACTTAACACAGTACCTGTTCCATTAGAGGCTAAATAGTGGAGGTTATTTTTTTATTAGTTTGAGTATTAGTGGAAGCAGTTGTAGTGACTGTATTGTGGGTGATTTTATGCAGTCTCTTGGAATTAGCTCATTAGCCAAACTATTGTCATCATACCATGCCTGCGTGAAGGTAAAGGAAAGATAAACTCATAACATTAAAAATATATTTTCCTGGTACTCAGCACATTAAAGAATGATAGTGAAGATTTCTCTGAAGTGTGGATTGTGTTTAATTTAGTTTTGAAAGACATGCAAAGGGTGCTATTTACAAGTATATCCTGACTGTAATGTCCAACATAACCTGTCACTGTAGTAAGAACTAACCTACATTCCCATTCTTACCAGTATGTAGTTGATGTACGTCTTCTAGTGATTAAGATAAAGGTAGATAATATCCTCTACTTAAGATGTCCAGACCTATTGTTTTAAAATAACTACACAATAGCTGACCTAGTTGAGCATTGCATTCTGGCTTCAGTGAATCTGAACTACTCTTGGGATCAAGAAATAGCTTACTAAAAATTTATGTACTTCCTCTTAGAGGAAGAAGTAATTTTCTCAAAAATCTCCTCAGTAATTACTGGAGTGAAAAAAACAAACAAACCAAAAACACTGGTAATACAAAGGCCCTGATTTGGCAGGAAACCAATTTCTGTACTAGTTTTTGGTGAAGTATGAGTTTTTTTGCAGAAATACTTGAAAAACATCTATTCCATCCATTTACACAAACAAAATTTATAGTGTGTGTCTCCCTTGAATTGTCCTAATGTTAAGAGCTACAGAGTAGCTGAAAATCATAGCTAGCCAACTGTAGAGGGTTAAGAGACCACCCTAAGCAATGATTTGTAATGCCAGGTCTCCTTCCTAGACAGTATCCCTCCACAGTAAATATTCCTTATATTAACACAGTAATTCACTCAATAATTATACATTTAATACTTATTTTTTCCAAGTCAATGTATCAAGAACTGGGAGTACACGGAGGGAAGTCAGATTATATCTTCAAGTAACATGCATTTTAGCTTAAAGATAGGAATATAAACAGTCAACACAAAGTATCATCTGCAGTTTTATCATTAGTATGTTTTTTGATTACACTGTATTGGTATCATCGTGTATATTAATTTTATTTTGCAGTACTTTATTATAAAGTATTTTGAGATGTTAATTTTCAAAGTTAAAATATTTTTATTTTTCTATGAGAAAATTTGATCTCTTTTTAAATCTTTTATGTGGGAATACATGATCTGTAAAAACAAACTGAATTTAATCATAGTCTGAGTTTTAAAAAGTTTTTATTAGTGAATCCAATGTTAACTTTAAGTAATTACAGCTATTTATTGTGTTAGTTTCTTTTGAAAAATAATTGTAGTGTGATTATATAATGTCTACAGTATTACCACCTTGGCATCAGATCCTATCTGATCTAGGAGGCTAAATAGAGTTGGGCCTGGTTGGTCCTTGAGTGGGAGACCTACTGGGAATACTAGGTGCTGTATGCTAGGGAGAATAACATGGCAGCCCACTCCCAAGGGAATCAGCCATCAAAACTCTTATAAATGGCATGAAAGCACTGACAGAGTTCCAAGCATGACAATGTTGGAGAGTGTTTCATTCTGTTGTACATAGGGTTGGTATGAGTTGAACTCTAGTAGATGGACCCTGACAACAATAACAACAAGCATATCATATGTTTGCATAGGAAATGATAACCAAGTGCCTGATGTTTAATCATTCAAAGTTTAAATGCACATACATACACATAGACAGACACAGATTTGGACTTTTATGTGTATCAATTAGAAAACTGAAAAAATGAGCAGCATTGGGGCCCTGGTAATGTCATTTGTGGATCAAAATTATTTTGTGGCGGTAAGGCAAGCAGGTAATAACAACAACAACAACAAGAAGAATTAATTTGAAAGGAAGTTTTTCTTTTTGTTGATTCAAGTTTTTATACAAGTGCCCCATACCATCCAATATTAAACAGAAAAAATGGTGTCAATATTTATAGACTTAAAGCTTTTAATCATATGATATATTTCATTCATCTAAAATAAGTCCACCATTTAGTGTTCCCACAATATTTTCATGGTAATTGTCCTTTTCATTACTGATCACAATATGACATCTTTCACTAGTTTGAAGAAAGAGTAGTGAAGGGAAAAGGAAGGATGATGGAATATATTTTAAAGTCAGTAATATTATAAAAATCAAGTAAATAGAATGAGGAGAAACAATAGAAATATTTCATAAAGTAATTCTTTTTCATTACATTTCTAAGTCTTAAATATTAAAAATGAGACTGCAAATATATAACTCAGGAAGTGTTTGTTAATGAAACCACATACATCACTATGAAATTACAGGATACTGAAAATGCCACCATTCACAAAGTAGTGATAAACATCACACTGCTGTGTCACTGTAGGGGTTGTATAATAAATAAGAGAAATTTACAATTCCAAGATTAAATTCATCACTAAATTATAAATGAAATTGTTGATGTTAGGTGCCATCTAGTCAGTGTCCAACTCATAGCAACCCTGAGTACAATAGGTGGAACAGGATTGTTAGTGCTTCTCTGCCACTCATAGGGTTTTCAGAGGCAGATTATTTGGGGGGGAAGTCGGTTGTCAGGTCCTTCTCCCAAGCTTACAGCACCTGCTTTTCCCAGGTGGTCTCCTATCCAAGTATTAACCAGGGCCTACCCTGCTTAGCTTCCAAGATCTGATGGGATCAGACACCACAGTAGTATGGCTGCAGGCATAAATGAAATTAGCCTAGCTAAATTCAGTATGGTATACATCTACAATGGACTAGCATGTAGCCATTACACAAGATAGTATTTGAAGATTTGTAAAATACTTATAGGTATTTTATTCAAAATGCAATGCTAAATTTAAAAAACTGAAAATAGTGTCTAAAATATGTAATTTTTCTTATAATCCAAATGTATTCATAGTCTGAATAATTACAAACATTAACATTTGTAATGGAAACTTTTATTGATTGACAGAATAATAGATTGTTGGTATTTTTTTCATTTTATTTTTGTAGCTTTGCTAAGTTGTCTGGAATGAATCCATATTGTTTTGAAAATAATATTAAATCAATAGTACTCATACATTTTATTGCTCATGGCACACACCTGTAATCCCAGGGGCTCAGGAGGCAGAGGCAGGAGGATCACAAGTTCGAGACCAGAAGCAGTCTGTGTAATTTAGTGAGATCTTGTCTCAAAAAGTAAAAAAATGTGCTGGAGGCGGCAGCTCAGTGGTCCAGCACTTGCAAAGCACAAGTGCAAGCACAAGGCCTTGGGTTCAATCACCAGGACTGCAAAAAAAATAAATAAAATAAAATAAAAAATAGAAAATAAATCCCTGGTTTTTAAATATGTGCATATGAAATGGAAACAGACATTATTTATGCTTCCTTATACAATGTCTATTGTATAAGAGCATTCATGATATTTGTCAAATAAATGGAAATATATTTAGTAAAGAATATAGAGAAGATGACACATCTATATAATGGTGCCTGGAATGCATGGTTTATATTACCATAGATTTGTATTTGTTAACTGAAGATAGTAAATTTGCATCCTCACTTTAGTGAGGCTAATTTTAAAGCTATCAATCTTATTGAGTGGATTCTGCTACGCACTCATTTATTCTTGGTTTCCTTGGTTTAGGCCTATGTCATCACCTTCAAATTAAACAAGGGTCTCATTCTGGAGAATGAGACCCTTGTCTCAATTTGGGATCTTAACATTTTTACACAAAATATAGAAGAGCTCATCAAAATGAATGAATTTGGTTTTCTTGTTCTTTTTGGCAATGGACGTCATAGTGGAATACATTTCTGTTTTTCATATCTATTTTGATGGCTAGTGACAAAACACTTCTAATTTTTCAGCTGCTGCTCTATTCCTCATGAAGTCTTAGTGCCTTCTTGCTTCCCTTTTCTTTTCAGAGTTGTCTTCTGTCATTTTTATGTACAATTTACACCCCTTTGCTGTTTGTGTCAATAACTTTCGCCTTTCTCAGGCAGTTATGCAGCAAGCATGATCAGTCCAGTGGCCCATATTCATTATTTGGGGCATTGGGAATTTTGTCTTTAAGATCTTATTTTTATTGTATTTTGATGCTGTCATTATTTTGCTGAAAGGGGAAGGTTAATTTATTCAATGCTATCTGGCTTTATTTTATATGAATGTAGTTATTTAAACAATATTCCTGTATCTGGATCCTTTCTTATTTATTTCTTCTGTTTTTCATCACTCAAATATTAAATTGTGCAGTTGCTAAAAACCTAGAGTCTCAAGTCAAAATGATTGTGTTTAAATCCAGCCTCTGCTATTCCTAACTATGATGGTGGACAAATCTTTCAACTTCTCTGAGTCTCAGTTTCTTCATGAAAAAGGTGAGGTACGGTAGGAAAATAATGGCTCCCCCTGTGAACATGCTATGTTACCTGTCAGAAATGACTTTACAGATGAAACTAAGAATCATGACAGAAGGACATAATTCTTAAAAGTGAAATAGGCAGAAGACTCAGAACAAAAGAAATAAAGATAGCCAATAACCTGGGTGATACAGCATAATAAAGTCATGACTAGCAATTGATCACTTGGAAGATGGAAAAATTGGGCCATGAACCAGGAATATACATGAGCCCTGGAAACTGGAAAAGGCATGGGAAGGATTCTCCTTTCGAGGTATGAGAATAAACACTGCCATGCTGACATCTTTATTTGAGCCCAGTACAACTCATTTTGGAATTCTGAACTACAAAACTATAAAATGATAAATTAGTTTTCTAAGGTACCACATTCATGATAATTTGTTAGCAAAGCCACAGGAAATTAGAAATAGGGCTTCTAGGAAAATTAAATTGCGAAACAGTTAGAAAAGGATCTTACTCATAACTAACTATACAAAGTACAAACATTTTTATAAGTAATCAACAAGAGAAGTAAGTATTGAGAAAAATTGAGTGGTTCCTATAAACAGTTTGCACATATTGTTTTGTTGTTAGGTGCCATCAAGTCGTGTCTGAGTCATAGTGACCATTTCAGGGATTTCAATGGCTGATTGATTATTTCAGGATTGCCTCAAGTGGATTGCCATGCCCTTCTCCTGAGTTTACACATAGATAGATAGAAATACATGTGTAAAGAATTGTCTCCCTTCTTCAGGTATAACATGCTTTTCTGGAGACTATACAAACACATTAATGGTGTGTGTATGTGTGTGTGTGTGAGAGAGAGAGAGAGAGAGGGGGGGGGAGAGAGAGACAGAGAGAGAGAGAGAGAGAGAGAGAGAGAGAGAGATTGTCTGAAAGCTGCTGAGGTATTTGGCACCTCCCTGTATAAAATGATAGAGGCTTGCAGTAGGTGCTATCTGTATTTGTTTTAATGATATTATTCTAGGGTCCCTTAGATGTAATGCTGTGAATATAATTCTCACTCATGAATGATTAAAAACTGACCAATTAAAAACTGAATGATTAAAAAATAAATTTGAATCTTTCTATAAAACAGTGTCTGTAGTTCAGAGACAACAAATTTAGTTTTACAGAAAACCCAAAAAGTATTAGTATACACAGCGGAACTTAAACAGAAAAATCCCCTGAAGCCTGAGAAGGAAGTCCAAACTGCATTTGGATAATCATCAGTTCTCTGGGAAGAATCTGCAGAGGAAACCTGATGCAGGTGGCCCATTTAGGATTGACTTTTCAGGTTTTCTTCTCCAGTGAAGAGGTTGCAGCTGTCAGTATAATCCCAACAGATGGCCATTCGTGCAGGCTCTCAGCGAGCAGTACTCTGAGACTCCCTGTCTGCCACTTGGGCTGACTCAGTACTTCTGTGACTCCAATTACTTGAGCTTTGCAGCATCAAACCACTTGCCTGACTCCTGGGAGAGGAGATTTTCTCTTCTCTGACCTACTTGAATGACAATCTAGAAACACAGTCATAAAACATATCACAGGCTAAGAGATTCTTTAAGTAATCTCTACCACCACAAAAGATTAGAATAAATTGAAATACTTGGGGAAGGGGAATCTGTTTGGAAAGATGATCAAGATTATCCCTATTTTATTATAAGACTACACAGTTTTTTCAGATATTCATAATTACAAGTAACTGAAAACCTTCTGGATTGTTATGTGTTTTACAGAAACATCTATTTACATGTTTTACAATTGGTACATTTTGATTTCCGATAATAGAAATTGGTTTTTCAGTACTAAGACTAAAGAAAAGAATTTGAAGTAAGAAGTCTTTTAAGCTGGGTGCTATGGTGGACACCTGAAGTTCCAGTGAGTCAGGTGTCTGAGGCATGGGTTTGAAGCCAGAAGCAGCCTGCATAACTTAGTGACACACAGTCTCAGCAAAAAAATAAAAGCCAGCCTTGGAGGGCAGTTTAGTGGTAGAGCATGTGCTCAGCATGTGTGAGGCCCTGGGTTCAACTCCCAAGTACTGAAAAAAGAAAATATTCTAAAGAAAATCTATCTATATTACTAACTTATTCATTGTTTAATGTAAACTAATAACTATGTTCAACATGTATTGTCTTTTTATACCCATAATTCTCCAAAATATGTTGATTCAGTCATGTTACTTCATAGATAACAGCATCAATACATATGTAGTATGTGTTCTAGGAAAGACACATATCCGGATTTGTTTAACCCAAAGCCCATTCTTGTACAATTCAACAATGCTCTATTTAATAATCTCTCTCTGGGGACTCTGTGATTATCTCACAAAATATACGACACATTTTTCAAATATGAAGCAAAATGTATACAGAAGCACATGCATGTATGTAATACTAAGATTCTGGTATTACAGATTTTCTCCATGACCTTGTCTGTTATATCTCTGGATATAGAACTTGACAATGCACACCTGTTTTACTACGTGTTAAAACCCATGGGAAACACAGAGAAGCTTGCACCACAGAGGTCTTACCAGTGCCTTTATCAGAAGGCCATAGCATTAAATCAGTGTAACCTAAATGTACTTGGATTCTAAAGAACTCCAATCATAGAAGTTACCTGAAGAATGCAATGCATTTAACTTTCAGACAACAGATTTCTGGTGGGTAAATCCTCAATTCTGCTAATCTGTGCGATTTCACTCCACCAGGGGGTGCCAGAGCAACAAGGACAGCACTGTGGTTCCTAAGGAAGGGGGTCTCATTTTCTCCTATGTGACTGATTGATGGAGATAAGGCGGTAGCAACAAGGGCAATAATACTTGATAAATCAATGCTTTACTGGAGCCCACAGTGGTAATTTTAATTTAAGGAGGGGCACACTGTTCTGTATCCAGAGAATTCTGAAAACTTCTTTTGTCTATTTATTAGAATATCCCTCCTGCCAAATTTGCCAGTGTTGTTATTAAGAAGTAATTTATTTCATTTCTTGTCTACTTCTTTTCTTATCTAATGGAAATGACTCCTAACAGTAAGGCAAAAAAGGTCTGCTAAAAACATGAGACAAATAGCAATATTAGCTGCTTCAAAATACGACAAAAAGTTGAAAGCGTCTTAGAACTTCAGGAAGAAGATATTAACTATGATCCTATTGCTGAGAAATTTGATAAAATGAAAGACCTTATTTCATGTATTTCATTGTGTACCTCAAACTAACCACTGATTTTTGTGTATGCTTTATGTTTTTATGTTTGTTTACATAAGGATGTGTGCTATGTACATAATCATGTATATTGGTTAATATACATAGCACGTATAGTTTATAAAAATAAACTTTTACTATGTCTTTGTATAATTTTCACAATTTCTTTTTTGATTATATTATGTCATGAATGTTCTTTCACATTCAAACACAAATATGTAATAGATCTTTTCTCACCATTTTAATGATATAATTGCTAAATAAAAACTGTATGCACTTATGGTATATAACATGAAGTGTAGCTATGTGTACATTATGAAGTGCTTGAATGTTATTTAAAGTAATTGACATATCCATCACTTCAAATATTTTCCATTATTTTATAGTGAGAATATTCAAGAATTTTTAGCAATTTCAAGTAAGCAATATATTACTTTTAATTATGGGCATGCTGTATAATAGGTCTCCAGAAATTTCTTGTTCTTTTTAATGCCTATATCATATTATAATTTTAGCTGAAACATAATTAATTTTTTCTGTTATGAAAATTATTTGTATATACATATATGTAGGTATTTTATACATTTTACATTTACCTATCATTTGTTCTTTGATATCATATCTAGAAGTTGACATTACTGAAATGATAATGAGAATACATAAAGGGTTATACTCAATGGCTTTGTAAAAATAACTCTGACAACAAATTTGGAGTAAATTATCCATTAACTGAGGTCTGATATATAGTTGGTATGCAATAAATCACTTTATGAACAACTGGGTATTTCTGAATTCTTTGGAAAACAAACTGCACACTATATATAACCCTCTAAAAGCATATTACTATCTGTCACCAGAGAGAGCTGCTTGCTTTTATTCATAAAGTTTAACATTTCACAAACTTATTTGAACATATATATATATATATATATGTATATATATATATATATATATATTTGTTGTTGTTGTTGTTGTTAGGTGCCATCGAGTCGGTATCCGACTCATAGCGACCCTCATAGGGTTTTCAATGGCTGACTGTTTCAGGATTGCCTTGGGAGTGGACTGCCAGGTCCTTCTCCCATTTTTGCTGTGCTGGGAATTGAACTCGGGACCTCAGAGACTGCAGCGCAGCGCTCTACCAACTGAGCTAAATATATGGGCTGGGATTTAGCTCAGGTGGTAGAGCGCTGTGCTGCAGTCTCTGAGGTCCCGAGTTCAATTCCCAGCACCACAGAAATGGGGGAAGGACCTGGCAGTCCACTCCCAAGGCAATCCCGAAACAATCTGCCATTGAAAACCCTATGAGGGTCGCTATGAGTCGGATACTGACTGGATGGCACCTAACAACAACAACAATATATATATATATATATACACATATATATATATATATATATATATATATATATATATATATATATATATATTAAAATAAACGCCAATATGTCCTTGAAGAAACATTATAACACCTCATTCTTCTAGGTTAATAATTTGATTTTAGTTTGACTCAAGAACATTGGTCCCAAACTTTATTCTGCATATTGATTACCTAGGGATCTTGTTGATATACAGGCACTGATTTAGCAAGTCAGGAGTAGAGCCTAAGATTCTGCATTTGTAATTAGTTCCCAGCTATGCTAACCTGTCTGTGAAAATTTTGACTAATAGACCTTAGACTACAGGACAGAGTGCCAGTCACATAAAATGGGGTTGTTTCAATCATAGGAAATGGGGGGAAGCAGGGATTAAAATACAATTTTAAATTCATAAAAGCAACTTTTTCCTCTTTTTCCTCTTTTATTTTTCCTCTTTTTCCTCTTTTTTTCCTCTTTTTCCTCGTTTTTTTTCTTTTTCCTCTTTTTTTTTTCAAATGTGACTCATTTGTTAGGGATTTGCATTTCAGTGAATTTTTAATACACATTGAACATAGGTTAGAAAAGATCTTTAAAAACTAGAAAGAACAGTTAATATTTTATGTGAAATATTATTTTAACGGCAGTGTATTAGGCAGATTTTGGAGTATAAGAAATAAACTAACACAGTGGCGCACACATGTAATCCCAGCAGCTCTGGAGGCAGAAGCAGGAGGATCACAAGTTCGAGACTAGAGGCAGTCTGTATAATTTAGCAAGACAGTGTCTCAAAAACAAAAAAGTAAAAAAAAAGGGGGGGGAGGGGCTGGAGGCAGCAGCTCAGTGGTCCAGCACTTACAAAGCATGCAAACATGAGGACCTGGGTTCAACCCCCTTCAGAAAAAAAAAAAAAATAGTGTCATTTTTCCATTCCTGCTCTCAGCTACCACTATCCCTGCTTGCTACATGTGGAGTTGCTGAGCACCATTCATATGGTGGCTAAGCTGTTGGACATATATAACAGATGGGGTCATAATGTCCCAATTCCATAAACATAGTCTCCATTCCTGCAGGCAGTGATGTACAAAGATGCTTTTTCAATGTGTTTACAGTAGGTGCATTTCCGACATTTTATAAGTTATTGAAGCTCAGGGCAGCAATAACTTGTAATGTAGTTTTCAACATAGCTTCAACATGTCTTTAGGGGTGAGGTACAATAGATAAGAAATACTTCAGTAAATTATTCTTTTAACCTGTCAGCTAGTCTAAGGATGTTATACTCTGGCATTTCAGAGAGAATTTGCAATTGTTTTGGCATCATTATTCACATGTTTTAACATTTGTAGGGCCATCTTGTCAGTAGGGTGTTTGGTTAGCTCTGGTAAATAGCATTCTCCCATAACACACTTACCACACTTACTATATTCTTCCCAAGACCAAAACCAATATGCTGCTCTCTAAAATCCAACTAGCATCAATGGAAACACAGTATCTCCAGAAGAAGGACATTACACACACACACACAAACACATACAAACACACACACACACACACACATACACACACATACACATTTTATGCCTCCAGTGCAACATAGAAATATTTCCAGAAATAAAGTTATATTTTATTTTTTTTCAGTGAGCATTATCTTTGTCTACTGAATAATCTGTATGCAAAATATCTGACAAGTGCTTCAGGCAGGTGCCATATGTTAATTTTGCTGTCTTCATCACTCTAGCTTCCAGAACTTAATTTTAGCAAATGATGATGATATATTGATAAAATAAAATCAATTCACTACTCTCCAGGAGCACAAATTCTATTGGGAAAAGAGTAAGTAAAGCATTGGAAAATATTAATAAATATACTACAGTAAATGCATAGAAAGGTGACACTGCATGAATAGAATATATCCAATTCTGCTTGAAATGGGTCTAGTGATGGGGAAAGTGAATGATATAGAAGCAAATATATTATAATTATCTGAAAATTTAGTTCTGAAAATTCTCCATGCCACAGCTACTCCCTTCTAGGCTCATATAAGTATAATTCCATGTTATATTGACATAAAATTTATATTTTTCTTTGTTCTCTGCAACAATATTTAATATATTTATGCCATTTATTGCAATATTATACATGACTGATCTGATGGATTGATTTAGGTCCTTTGATGGGAAAAATGGTAATGGCTTATTCACATTTATATCCTCATCCCCACATTTTACTTTCCACTTTCAACCTTTACTAGATATCCAGGGGTACTATAAAAGTTTACTGTTGGGTGTGTTTTAGGTAGGTAGATAGATAGATAGAAAGATACATAGATAGATAGATAGATAGATAGATAGATAGATAGATAGAACACATGAAGAGATATATATTATATATTAGCTTCAAAATTGCAAGTATTTCTTTTTATTGTACATTATAGAAATTTATGGGATAAGTGGACAGATATTAAAAATATTTTAATGGACTCACAAGACTTTTGAAGGTTCTAACAAGCATCTAGGTACAAATTCTCATTATAATGACCTAAGCCTAGAATTAAACTACAAAATATTTAGAACACAATGTACCTTTACATGGTTCTGGTACATAGTCACTTCTTTGGAGAAACACCTACTGTGTAAATCATGGATAATTATTCCTTGTTTTGTTTATCATAATAACATCAAGTTGCATATTAATTCAGTATTTAATTACATTTACATAATCATTGAAATATGACCCCATCTGGCAGAAACTGCTTTGGGTACATAATTTTCACACAAAAATTTCTAGGGTATACAGTAAACAGATTAATTTATAAATGAGAAAATAAAATCATAATTTATGGTAAGATCACCTGAATATGATACTATAGAAAATATAAGGCTGAATAAGTGGATTAGGGAATACCAAAGGAACATATTGCAATTTTAAGTAGAGTGGTCAGAACATCCTTTATTTGGAAGATGATATTTGAAGAAAGATTTAAAACAAGTGAAAGGCTTATTTCCAAAATTACCTTGCAGTAGAATACTATAGCCTGAATGACTATTATGCAAAATATCTACATGAGAGCTGGCCTGTCATGCTTAAGGAAGAACGAGAAGGCTGGGAGTGGCCAGAGCAGAATGAATAAAGTAAACACCAGTGGAGAAGATACCAGGTGGCCAGTTCATGTAGGATTTTGTAAACTAATTCAGTGAATTTTCTTTTTACTCTGAATTAAATGCAAGTCCATGATTGAGTTTCTGGTGGAAAGGCAAAAATATTTTACTTACATTTATACAAGGACACTGTGGGTATTTTTAAGAAAACAAAAAACAACAACAACAACAACAAAAAATGACGAAAAAAAATGAGGGGACAAGATTAAAAGAAAGAAGAAAACTTTGCATGTGATTTCAAAATTCCAAGAAAGAAACAGTATTGGTTGAAGCCAGTATAATGTAATGCATGTGCTGTGATATAATCAGATTAGGTTTTGTATACCTACTGAACCTGCATCAAGAGTTAAAGTCGAGGGTAGTTTTGTGGGCTTTGTTCAGTTTAAGTTCATACGTGTCTAACTTTGTAATTAGTATCCTGGATGTGACATAGACACGAAATCTAAAGATATTATAGTATACTAGTTCTGAGTAACTGGAAGTGTATGAGATGGTAAATGTGATGGCTAATTTTTATATGTCAATTTGATGAAGCCATGGGGTGCACAGAGACTTGGTCAGATATAATTCTGAGTGTGACTGTGAGGGTATTTCTGATGAGAATAACATTTAAAGTAGTGGGTAGAGTAAAGCAGATTGTCCTTCCCAAAGTGGGTGGGCTTCATGCAAGGTATGTAAGAACTGATAGCACAAAAAGGTGGAGTAAAGTAGAATTTGCTTGCTCTACCTGATGGTCTTTGAGCAAGGACATCTTTTGCATTTGGGCTCAGACCTGGACCAGAACTTACAAAAATGATCTTCCAGGAAATCTACCATCCACACTCCTGAGAGTCCATTTTACTGACTGCAGATTTTAGGACTCCTCAACCTCACAATAATGTGAGCCAATTCTAATAATACGACATGCTGTTAGGTGTCCAAAATGCCATTGAGTTGGATCCAACTCCCAAGGACCCTAAATATAGCAGAATGAAGCACTACCTGACACTGAGCCATGTACACAATCTTTGCATATTTGAGCCCATTGTTGTAGCCACTGAGTTCCTTCTCTTTTTAAGTTATGTCACATCAGCAAAGGAGATCCAAAGGGCTTTACTCCATTCTTGTCATTAAGGTTGACTTTATTTTGAGGAGGCAACTCCCCCCAGTTGTTTGTTGAATGCCTTCTAGCCTGCGGGACTCATTCTTTGGCACTATATTTGACAGTGCTTCTCTGCTATTCATAGAGTTTTCAATAGCTAATTGTTTCAGGAGTGGGCTGCTGGGCCTTTCTCTCTATTCTATCTTAATCTAGAAGCTCAGCTGAAACCTATAAACCATTCGTGGTCCTGCTGGTATCTGAAACTTTATGGTGGCATAGCTTTCAGCATGACAGCAATACTCAAGCCCCCACAGCATGACAAGCTGACAGACAGATGGGGGAATAATACTATATAAATGGTCTTAAGTGTAATAAAATTATATATATATATATACATATATATATACATGTATATATATGTATATATGTGTATATATGTATATATATGTATATGTATATATATGTATATATATATACATGTATATATATATACATACATATATGTATATATATATATATATATAGCTCTGGTATCTGTACACCTGTCTGAGTTGAGGTGGATGTTTTTTACCTTCCCATATTTGGTGAATTTTTTGTGTAAGTCTTCTTTAATGGCTTTTTCGTGAACTACAGTGACAAAGAGAATTCAACGTTCAACAAACCATGTGACCTGCTTCATCACCATTGTCCTCCACACTGTTAAAATTCTCCAGTATCTGTGCTTTGATCTGTCTTTGGATCCAAAGCCATGGTCCTTGGATATATGTATATATTTCCTGTTGATTCTGTTCCTGCATGTGGCAAAACCTACACTGAGAGGGTAAACACCAGAGTTAAACAGGCTGGAGGGTAATAGGAAGATTTCTGTGTTTTGGACAACTTGATTTTGAGGTGGGTGTTAGATAAATGAAGATATCAAAGGTGTAATTTGTTTTTCTAGAGTCTGGCCTAGAAACAGAAATAAAATGTGGAATTATTCACATATTTTTGACAAAGAAAAGGACCAAAGATCAAGACACTTCTACTTCAGGAAGAATCAAAAATGATGCAAAAAATTAAAAAATTATCCAGTGGACTAAGAGGAATGCAAGGGAATGTAAAGTCCTGGAAACCAGGTGAAAAAAGTTTACCCATATTGTTGTTAGGTGACCTCAAGTCAAGTCCAACTCATAGAGACCTTATGCACAACAGAGTGGAATACTCCCCAAATCTGTGCCAGGTACACAATATTTTTATGCTTAAGATCATTGTTGCAGGCACTGTGTCAGTCCATCTAGTTCAGGATGTTCCCTTGTTTGGTTAACCTGCCATTCTCTCAAACACGATGTCCTTCTCTCCTTCTCCAGGCATTGGTCCCTCCTGACTACATGTCCAAAATATGTAAGATGCAGTCTAGCCATCCTTGCTTCCAAGAGGCATTCTGGTTACACTTCTTCTAGGTATATCTTCTAGATGATATCTTCTTGGTTCCTTTGGCAGTCCATTTTATATTCAGTATTCCTCTCCAGCACCATAATTCAAAAGGATTAATTTTTCTCCCGTCTCCTTCATTCAATGTCTAGCTTTCACAAGCATATGATGTGACTGAAAGCACCATGGTATAAGTCATGTGCACCTTTGTCTTCAATGTGGCATCTTTTCAACACTTTAAAGACATCTTTTGTGCCGGGCACAGTGGTGCACGCCTGTGCCTATAATCCCAGCGATTTGTGACGCAGAGACGGGAGGATCACAAGTTCAAGACCAGAGGTAGTCTAAGTAATTTAGTCAGACCTTGTTTCAAAAAGTAAAAATAATGGGTTGGTGGTGCAGCTCAGTGGTACAGCACTTGCAGAACATGCAAGCACAAGGCCCTGGGTTCAATCCTCAGCACCACACACACAAAAAAAATAACATGATATTTTGCAACAGCCTTTCCCAACTCCATATGTCTTTTGATTTCTTGACTGCTGCTTCTGTGGGTGTTGACTATAAAACCAAGTAAGGCAAAATATTGAATAACCTCAGTCTTTTCTCTACCATGAAGTTGCTTACTGCTCCAGTTGTAAGGATTTTTGTTTCGTTGGTATTCATGCATAATCCATATTGCAGACTGTATTCTTTGATCTTCATCCATAAATATTTCAAATCCTATATTCAAGGTCATCCTTGGCTCTTGTATATGTGCTCCAATTTTCTTCAGTTTCAGTTTGAGCCTATATAGGAGCAGATGCATCTAAGTCAGATAATGACTATTGTTCAACTGCTGATTACTGATTACACCACGTGTAATGAATGCGCAGAATATTTATGCCATTAACAAGAATCATTTAAGTCTCATAATGACAATGAAAGCATAATTAAAGTTTGTCTTAAGGTGAATAGGAAGAGAGAAAAGCGATGCTGAGGAAGCTTATATTAGTTTTCCAGAGTGTCATAACAAAGCGAGGTAGACTGGGTACCTTGAACAAAAGAAAGTTCCTCACAGTTCTGGAAACTAGAATTCCAAGATCAAGATGTTGGCAGAGTCAGTTTCATTCTCAGTCATAACCCTGGCTTCCATATGCCCATCTTTTCTCTTTGACATCATAGTGTCTTCTCTGTGTGTCAGTCAGTATCATCCTGTTCTTATAAGGGTACCAGTCATATTGGAATAATGCTCACCTTAATGATATCATTTAAACTTGAATACTTCTTTAATGAACTTAACATCACATTGAACTCCATTCCAAAATGCTAGAGATTAATATATCAACATAAAGATTTTGGGTGATAATAATTCCACCAGTAATACAGCCTTCTCTGCCCCTCCCAAATTAATTACTTCATGCCCAACTAGCATAGAAAATGCATTCAATCAATCTCAACAGATACAAAATCTCACCATGCCCCAGCCTTATCTCTGTGTCCAAGTTTTATTTTTATAGTTCCTAAATCAGCTTTGGTAAAGCTGGAGGTATGATTTATTCTGAGGCAAAATTCCCTACCATCTGTGAAACTGTGAAAGAAAATAAGCTATCTGTTTTCAAAATGTGATGACGGGATAAATAGAGGATAGACACTTTCATTCCAAATGGCAGAAATTGGAAAGAAGAAAGGATCATGGATTTCAGGCAAGTCTGACTTGTCTGGGGAAATTCCACCAGGTATTAAAAATCAAAGATAATCCTCTATGACTAAATACTTTGTCCTTCTGAGCCCACTGTGTACTGATACCCCTTCCTCATTTAACTTAACTCCTTATAACCAATCTTCAAATATTATCACATTGTACTAAGTTAAATATTTCTCATCAGTGTCCAAATTTCCCTTTTCTACACTTCTTTGCCAACATTTATAATCTACAGTCTTTTGGGTAGTAGGCATTGTTACTGGGGTGAAGTTGATACCTCATCATGGTTTTGATTTGCATTTTCTGGTGATTAGGGATTCAGAGCAATTTTTTTCATCTGCCTGCTGATCATTTGTTTGCCTTCTTTTGAGAAATGCTCATTTATTTAAGCCTGAAACACTGGTATTTACATCTTTAGCATAAGAACTTGATACAGTAGATAACCCAGTCAATAATGTAAGTTATAGCAAAGTAGATCAAAGAATGATAATTTTAAAATATAAGAAATGATATGAAGCAGCATCTGATGAATGAAAAGAGAATGATGTGTGAAATAATATGCTTCTATAACAAGATGAATGATTCAGTAGAGAGACATTTTAATGTTGTAGGAGAAAGAGAGAATAGTTCTAGAATAATGCCAATAGTTATGTTACAGGGGATAGAAACAAGTATAAAAATGGAGGTCTTGGGTTTAGATGTGAGCCCAAAATTTTGAGGGAGAGGAAGATATAGCTACTGGTAGATGGGTTGATGTAGGAATAATGAATGATGTGAATGTTTTGTCATGGTGTCTCTCTCTCTCTCTGTACATATACATATATACATATATACATATATGTTGGGGATGTTTAAAATTATATTTCCCATCTAGGGTCCCTCATAACAGCTTGAGGGGCTGACCCCTGGTTGACCCCAGGGCTCATCTCACTCACTCAAAATAGCCCCTCCCACTGAGTGAGCAAAGATGGCCCCCGGCCAGCTTGACCAGCCTTAACCACCTTAATTTTGATTGGCTCCCCTCACCACCTTGCAGATAGTAACTGTCTCCACTTGGCAGTTATGCCCATTTGCCCCCTGTACCTGCCAGCTGTGTGCCCTGATTGGCTGAACCCCACCATGTGACCCCTCCAGGACCCTATAAAAGCAGGGCTCCTGGACCCCATATCACTCCTCTGATCCTCACCTCTCTGACCATCTCCTGAACCTCATCACCTGGACCAGCGCTCCCTACTCCAGCAAGACCATCTAGGAAGCCGGCGAGATCAAGCCCAGGGGCCCTGAAGAGCCGAAGGCATCTAGCAAGCCACAAAGAGCCTCCCAACTCCTCCCATCCTTGGGAAGGAGGGGGGTAAAGATGGAGAGCCGCGAGAGTCAAAACCATCGGACCTCAACTGAACACCAGCGGCTGTGGCTGTGCCTTTAAGGCTGAGCTGTACCAGCACTTAGCCTGCAGCATTCTATGCTACAGGCATAGAGCCAGCACTTAAAGGGATAGAGCCTTGCTCTATAGGGGCTGCTTGCTCCTTGCTCTTCATAAGGGGAACACCCCAATAAGCTTTCCCTGTTCTTCTCCAACCATCTGAAGGTCTCCCGAGGTCCTTCTTTCCCAACACCGGCCACGTTTTATGTTGAGGGTTTGGCCCTAACTTTAGCCGGGCTAGAGCTAAAACCCCCGACACATATATATTTTTAAAAAGGATTGTCATCAACTGTAACTGTGCCTGGTAAAGTAGAGAGTGGGGAGTATGCATTAGTTATTTTGGAAAGTTTTGTTTTAAATTTAACTGAGAAGAGTTGTTCTTGTTTTAAAGTTTTTTCCACCCATTTTCCTTCAATAAAATGAAAAACAGTGAATATGAATTTTAATTTTTCTGATCTTCAAGTTTTTCTCATATATAGTGGGAAGGCAAGAAAAAGGAAAGTAAGACAAGACTATTGGAAAAGCAATAAGTTTAATAATTAATTGCAGATTTTAAACCATCCAAAAACACAAAAATCAAGTTTATGCAGTGCATTGGAAAGAAATTGAGATCCCAGTAGTGTTGAGAGATTATTGTAATCCAGGTTCTAAAGGAAATCAATGTGGATGTGGTGGATGTGATAGCCAGTGAACCTTTACTTAAAAAATAAGATCACAATGAGCAATACCTGTAGCATTTTAGTCATCCATTGTGACTTACTGAATACTAGGGGCTTTTTCAGGAAATTTGCTGGCATCTATGGAGGACTAACTATGATGAGAATCACCTTTCTATTGCAAGCTACTAGAAAACCAGAGAAAAATGGAAATAACCATTTTAAAGATATGGGATAAAGGCAGCATAGTTATGTAATCTATGAAAGGGAAACAAAAATGAAATCCCTATGATTCTCAGCTTCCTATCTAGAAAAAATTGCCTTCCCAGGTCACAGAAAATGCAGGAGAACCCAAGTGTAACCCATATGAATGGAGAGTACAGATTATTGCTTACAGAATCCAGTGTGACTATAATGTGCCAAGGAAGAGTATAGAAATGGAGCAGAGAGATGATGATGATGATAATAGGTATTTAGATAGACACATAGATAGATGATAGGTAGGTAGACAGATAGAGAAGAAGACAAGGGAATAAAATTATAGAGAAGAAGAGGAGAGGAAAGGGGAAGTGAAAAGAAGAAAATAGAGAGTGTGGTATGGAGATCAGTAGAACGATCCTCTCAAGCATTTGACTGAATATTGATCAGCTTTTGAAGGAGACTGTGGACAGAATAATTTGAAAGTAATAGGAAGTAAATTTCTTGAGGTCTTATAGGGCTAAGTATAATATGCATTCTCATTAGCCAGAATAAAAACATCTCTTAACACACAGTATATCTTGTAGAATGGTCCAAAAGATCACATCTCAGTTCTTAAACTAAACTAACTCCAGGGAAAAAATCTGCTCTGAATTTGTCCAACCAAGTTTTTTATAATAAAGAAATAAGTTAAACTAGTATATGTTGTGTTCCAGAAAAAAGTCAGCATTGAACAATATCTAGCTCACAATAACTGGTATATAATCATGATTGATTTGGATATAAATAATGGAAAATTTGAACAATTAAGATGACAGAAATCCATCATTTT
>VMDO01024455.1:0-11129 GCA_007922755.1 Pedetes capensis
TTCCACTTCGTCCTTCAACACCATTGGTTCCTCTTCATATGCAACCTCTTGGAATGGTTGGTCATCTACCAATTCTTTCTTGTATAATGACTCTGTGTATTCTTCCCATCTTCTTTTGATGTTTCCTGCATCATTTAATATTTTCCCTGTAGAATCTTTCACTACTGCCACTCGAGGCTTGAATTTTTTCTTCACTTCCCCATTTTTACCTGTTGTATAAAAACTTATAACAACAAACCCAAACTACATAGCATCTCTGAACATTCTTTCCTCTCTCTGCCTATATATATTTGTATTTACTTTTCCTCTTTGTTTGGCATACCAGGCAATTCTGCTAGGCAATTAATTCCAACAATGACCTAAACATTAACTAGTTATAGAATTCTCTGATTTTCTCAGGCTGATATAAGTGTTTTTCTACTATATACACTCTGTATTTTATAAATAACATCATTAAAACAATTGCTTTATCAACTCATTATAAATTTTCACTGTTAAACACTGTAGTAAAAAAATTGCCTTTGAATTAATTACACTTGTTTGATAAGGACTCATAAGAGGACTTTCAGCTCTTAGTAACTGGAAAAGGTGTGCTTCTCTTGAAATACTTGGGTTGCAATACAAGGGCATGTGATTTTGTATGTTTCTTTAGAAGAATGTAATACCTCAAAGACACCTAGCATATCCTAGCAGACTAGTTATATGTCATCAAATGAAAGAATGTTAATACTACTATGCTAATATGCTAATATGTCTCTCTTGCTTTGGTCACTAGAAAACAATAATAAATGATTCATGTTAGTGCTCACAAAAGACTTCATGGCATGAGGTTGTGTATTAACCCTAATGAAGATTTTACCTTATGTATTATCCTTTTTTGTTCTTCATTATACACATCAATTAATAAGTTTGTCCTTCCATATTTCAATCTGTAAGTAATACACATATATATTTATATATTTTATATTTATAGGTATTTTTATATTTATAAATATATTATATTTATATGTAAATACATATATTTACATATTCAATTTGTAATATATATGTATATATAATACAACTCCTTTTTACATTTAAAAGCAAAAAAGAATATAATCATAAGTAGCAATTGCACTTTCATTATTTAGTGAAAGAAGAGGGATGGACATGTTGGCACACACGTATAATCCTAGCTACTTGGGAGGTTATGAGTATCACAAGTTCAAGGCCAGAGGCAACCTGCTCAACATAGCAAAATCTCAGAATAAAAAAAATAAAGGGGCTGGGTGTATAGCTCAGTGGTAGAGCACTTGCCTAGCATATGTGAAGCCCTGGGTCCAACCCCCAACTATAGCAAAAGAAAAGAAAAAGAGTGAATGTAAATGCAAAACCAACATAGTTTGACAGAGTTTAGTAAAAGATCATTAAGTTGAGTTTGCTTCTGGACAGAAATAAAGCTTGCTGATTCAAGTTTTAAACCATACAGTTTGTTTTTTAACAAAATTTGTAATTGATTTCATCAGATTTTCAGTAAAATATGTTCAGATGTTAGACATGAAATTTTCAGAAAGATTGTATCATTCTAGTTTTATTAAACCAGATAGGCTTTTATATAATACAGCCACAAAGAAGACACAAAATTACAACACACTTCCCATTCTGAATGTTACCAGTCAAAAAAGGAATGATTTTAATACAAGAACAGTTCAGTGAGGGAGGGATCTAGCAAAAGGAAGAAATGATGAGAGAGGAAAGAAGGGAGAAGAGGAACAAGGAGGAGTGAGGAATGAGATAGAAGGCAACCTCAAAGCAAACAGCTGAACTTTAATAGTTCAGGAAATAATTATATTAATAACAATACTACCAAAGAATGATAATACAAATGGGCAAGAAAATCCATGTAATACTACTGACAATGTAAAAAGATAGATCACTACAGAAAAAATTAGATCACTACAGAAAAAGTTTTGACCTTAAACATAATGGGGATCCAAGGATATATAGAAAAATATTCCCACAAAAAGGCAAGTGAAAAGACACCTTTCATGGGGGGGTGGGATGGAAGGAGGAAGTGTACAAGAGGGTAAAGGGGAACTTATCTGTGCAATGTACAATGAAACACATATATGGAAATGTCACCATGAAATGCATATCAGAATGAATCACATTAAGTTGTACATTAAAAATTTCCAATAATAAAAAGAAAAGAACAGTTCAAGATTTCCTTAAGTGTGCTTCTTATTAGGTTATCAGTACCTCACTTCCTTCAATTCTTAGAAAATGTTTGCTGGTACCCACAAGTAGAGAAAGTTTGTGCTTTCGGGGAAAACTAACACATACATATAAAGCCATGCTTCTATTTCTAAATTTCTAAAAATTGTATTATTTTTATATTTAGCTATTTGATTTGAAAATGTTTCTGTTAATAAGCACTACTGGAACTCTTTAGTAGAGATTAAACTTCCCATGCATTTTTCATGGATGCATAAGCTTCTATTAAGAGCATATTCAGTTAGTGTCTAATTTCAGCTTTCCATTTTATGAAACCTGAAGCCATACCACCTTGGTGTATGATCTCATCAGATCTTTGAAGCTAAGCAGAGCTGGCCTCGGTTAGTCCTTGGATGGGAGACTGCTTGGGAATACCTGGTGCCGTAGGATTGGGAGAAGGACCTGGCAGCCCACTCTCAAAATAATCAACCATCAAAAACCCTATAAATGGCAGAGAATCAATGACAATCATGCCAGGCATAGCACAATGTTGGATAGTGTTTCATTCTGTAGTACACAGGATCAGCATGAGTCAGACTTGACTTGATAGAACCTAACAACAACAGCAACAACAACAACAACACCTGGATGGTAGGAAACAGAAGAGAAAAAGTTAGGGACCTTAATCAGACAGGCATTTTCTGAAAAAACAAGTTATTTGGAGTTAGATGGAAAGCTCATATATCAAGACAATTAGTTCTTAACCATCCAGTTTGGATATTTATAAGTGTAACCTATTGTATTTCTCTGCATGTACCTGCCAGAATTTGAACTATGTGAAAATGAGAGTCACTAGAGAAATGAAAAACACTGGATTAGAAATAGCAAAAAATTGGACTATACATTATTTGAATCCTGATGCAAAGAAAAAATTAAATTATGTTCTGTCAGCAGACTGCAACATCTAATAAAGATAGAAACACACTTGGCTTGATTTAACTAAAAGGTACTTATGTATCCATCAGTATCCTAAGAAATTTTATATTTTACCTTATTTAATTTCACAACCCCATACAGTACATATAATGATGACTATATAAAGGAGAAAAATGAGCCTAAGAGAAGCAAAAGCTTCCCATTAATGAGTAACTAAAACAAAGGTTTGAGAGCCACAAGTTGAGAGGCAGCCAGGAATAAAGAATAAATTATCAGCCAGGTAGGGACTTGAAGCTACTATCACTAACTAGCTACAGTCTTATAAAATGTTTAGCCTCTCTGAGGAGCTATACGTGCTATAAGAATGAAAAGAATTGTGGATCACAAGTATGTTGTTGTGACGTGTCATCAAGTCAGAAATATGGTTTGGTCAGTATATTATTGAATAGCTAATTAGTAAAGAGTTCTACCATGGTTTTTAATGAGTGTTAGATTAATGCATAATGACTGCCTGTTATATATAAATAGTAACAAATACTAAATATTATTGAACTTTCTAAATAATCATGATTATAAAAGTCTCTAAATAAAATGTATACCACTATGATTATTTACTTGAATTTAAGTTAACTCCTGTCTTACTAGTTATCTCAATTAGAAATTATTAATATTAAGCCTACCCAGAGTAAAAAAAATCTCTTCAAAGTCTAAGTTGAGGGAAAGTCATATTTGTTCTCATATCTGATCTGAATTTGTGTAGCTACTCATGAGTTTACATCTTGACTACTCTCTAATTTTCTAACATTCTGTACAGAACTATGTAAAACTCTTCCAATGAGCACGGTTGTCTAATGAGGCCTGCCTCTCTCTAATTGGGGCTGGCTCTACACCATATTCCCTTCTGCTAGCCAGGGGCTATTTCCTTGTTTAGAGAGATTTGACACTGCCATTCTCAATTCATGAACCCACATGTCACTCTCTCAGACCTGGTTTTGATCTTTGAAGTACCTCTTCCTAAACTGGTATTCAGACTCCTTGCTTTCAAGAGGAGGACACTTGGTGCCTCCATCAGATATTATTAACCAGAGGAGACACACAAATCCTGCCATGACAGATGTGGTTTGTGACATAAGCATGCTGTTGTCTCCAAGATTCTAGCATGGACAGTCAGAAGGGGATGGCCCAGTTGCTGACTGGCATTTCACATACAGGAAGCCATCTGGACAAAGGTCCAAATCTGTTTCAAATTAGGGGAGCAAATATACAGTAAGATGATTGCACTGTGATTAAATCACTAAAAACAATTTGTCAGTTCGATACGTTGTCACACCATCTGTTACATAAATGAGACCATAAAACAGATTTGGTCCATAACACAGTCTGATGCGATCCCAACTGGATCTGATCATTCATTTTTTCAAATTTTGTTTTTATTACGTTTACAGAATGAATCTCCTGGTTTTAGTAGAGATTCATCAAGAATTTCTTTCCCTCCTTGAGATGCTTGTATATTTGGTCTTTTGTTCTCTGAAATCTTATTTTAGGGTAACACAGCTGTGCCCCCCACCCCAAAAAAAACCTATTATCTTTTCATTCATTTTAAGAATCAGTGAAATTTGAAATGCCTCCTACTAATAATATCTACCATTTATTGAGGATTTATTATGTACTAGACTAATTATTTTATAGGTATTCATATTTACTTCTCACAGCAATCATAGTAAACAAAATTTTAAATCCTCTTTCATTGTTGTTAGGTGCTGTCGAGTGGGTATCCAACTCATAGCAACCCTCATAGGGTTTTCAATGGCTGACTGTTTGGGGATTGCCTTGGGAGTGGATTGCCAGGTCCTTCTCCCATTTTTGCGGTGCTGGGAATTGAACTCAGGACCTCAGAGACTGCAGAGCAGCGCTCTACCAACTGAGCTAAATCCTCTTTCATAGGTAGAAAAAAATGTGCTTAAGAAAAATTAGATAATATACTCAGAAGTCACACAAAGATCTAGAACTTAAACTCAGACATTTCCCACCCCAAGGACTTGTTATCATCATTTACTCTGATTTTGGATCCAATTCAATTAAAAAAAGGATTTTTGGAGTTCCACTAGCCCAATATTATAGGGGAACTTGGGGTAAGTATACAACAGTCAAGTTGGTAGAAGCAATATGTAGGGTATAGTCTAGGCAAACAGGATACAATCATTAAACTAAAGTAAGTTCAGTTTCCATACCACTACCACATGCCAATAAAATATAACTAAGTCCTATGGGGAAAAAAACAGGAACAAAACAAAACTTAAGGAAAAAAAAAAACTAGAAGTATACTATTGTCAGGCACTTACCTCCTGGTCAGATGGGCGGTGAGGCTGTGCACACAGATAACCAAACACAAGTCACTTGGGACCCTTGGGTGAGGGGCGCAGACTCCTCAGGCCCTTGGGAATGCAGGGAGATGGGAGAAAAGAAAAAGGCTCAGGTGCTTTTGCCTTGCAGGGATGAAAGCAACACTTTATTGTCTCTCTCTCTCTGCCCTGAGAGCACCATCTAGTCGTTCTGGTCTTGGTGGTCATGAGGAGAGATGCCTCTGTGTTGCTGGTTGAATCCAGAGAGAGTTCTTTCTTTGTTGGTGGTAAGAAGGAAGCCAGCAGCTAGCAGCCAGCAGCCACAGCCAGCAGCACTCAGCATCACCCTCAGCAGCTGCCTCATATGCAGGGTCAGCTTTGCTTATATAACCCTTGGGTAACTGCCTCAAGATGACAATCAGGTCGGGGCATGAGGGGCTAGGGGCAACCAATTTAGGAGTGACATTCGAATAAAGAGTGAAACCAAATGTCACTCCTTCAGCAATCAAGAGGAGATCCTTGATTACCAATTGGGGGCAAGATGAGGGTTGGATTTGCTACATACTATTGAGTAGACAAAAGAAGCTATAGATATAATAGCCTTTGCTTTAATGTAATAATTGGAAAATAGGTTTTGGACTCACTATTCTGATACTTTAAAGCCTGTAGGTAAGGGGGAAATATGCCATTCTTCAATAATTTGATGATAAACACACAAAACTACCCATTGTGCTAGTTACTGATTTGCTGCATTTTAACTCCAAAACCACCCTTCCCTTTTAGTAAAAGATGTAAGGATAAGGAAATGACCACCACAGGATCAACAAGCTTCTCTTCCTTGTTCAAGTGCTATGTTCCTTGGTCCAATAGTTCAGCTTCCAATGGATGGCTTATCAGCAGGCAGCTCCCTTGCTGACAAGCAGCTCCCCTACCCTTTGTGTGAGGTGGTTTATACTATTCCAAAGAGTTTTGCCAAGCCAGCATGGGCATCTTCCCAGGGTACAGTTTTCAGATAGTGTTTCTGTCACCCTAGTTGGAGTTGTCTGCTTTAAGTTTGCTGCCTGTGGTCCTCAGAAGACGGCACTGTCCAGTTAAATAGCCACAATTTGAAGAAGTCTAGACCTCAGCTTTGGAGGAGAGGAAATAAATTTCTTCCTTGGGCACTCTCTTTCAGCCCTACAATTAAAAGTTGCTTTTTACATCTAATTATCCTTGCACTTCCATTATACTTAAAGCCTGAAGCAAATCCCTTCATAAAACCTTTCAGATTCCTAATACAATTGCCTCTGTTTCCCAAATTTCTCTTAATAATTTATTTAATCCTTTTATAATCCTGGCATTTATGTTTTAACTACAACAAATGTGAGTTCCTCCACACTATTGACAGTATAAAGAAATCACACTGTTTACTTCTCACATTAAATCAGAATGGTGCCCAAAAAGCATGGAAGGAGTCAAGATTATCAAGAAGTCCAGAATCACATTCCTTGAGGAGATCTGTGTGCTAACCTAGATAATCCAGGAAATGAGTGGAGAAAACAAGTGCTCAGTCCTTCCTTCTCAAGAAGGAAAGTGCCAGGGAACACACTTTATGCAAATAAAGGAAACAAAAGCTTAAACCTCTGGCAAAATGAGAACCTCAAGCAGACTAACAAAGTTCCTTTTGTTCTTATTCTTTCATACTTTTTTCATATGAAGATATAGGAAGAAAGTACTTTAATTTTGGCATACAGCAAGTTTGGTATTTTAAAGTTTAGTATTATGCTTGGCTTTGATTTACAAATGGATTAGAGAGTGAGAGTTTCTTCAACTCTTAAGTGTTCTGAGCTTCAAAGCTTCTGCCTGGGAAGTATCCGATATCGTCTGGTCTGAGCTGTCATCCCTTGCTGGTACACAGTGCCTCTGCTATGCAGTTGTGATCTTTCTCCATCTACCTTTTGCTATTCTTTCACCCTAGGTCTCTGCCTAAGCCAGCGTGGTCTTTATAGAGGAGGAGTTCTGACTGTGATTTCATTCCTGCATTACAGCTTGGTTATAGCTTGCTTTTGCAGAAGTTTAATCCCCAGTTTATCCAGGGACCCACCGAGCCAGCCATCCTTCTCTGAAGCCTTTCCAAAGCAGATCCTCTGGATCCAGTGGCTCAAATGCCCACATACCGAACCTGCAGACTTAATATCTTCCACACCCTGAGATATCCATGCAACACAAGGATTCTGGTGATTCATCTGAAAAGCCTGATAGCCAGGAGAAAGCACTGAAAGGGAGGCCTGACCACCCTAAATGAGTCACTCTCCCATTCCTTCCAGTTGAGTCACTCTTTCCAAGTATGGATACAGAACTTCTTGTGTACATGTGCATAGGCTCATTCGTGCACCCACACACACAGCGTTGTAAGTTCCCGAACTGATATCTGTTTATTTTGTTATAAATTTGCCTTACATTTTCCACTAGACTCCAAATCATGAATGTGAACTCAATGCCTAATTTATTTCTGTCTTTCCTGCCCCACATAAAGTAGCATTTTGGTGTATGATAAGTGGACAAAATATTTGTTGAATGAGAAAATAAATGAACTGAATTATTTTTAATTCCAAGAAATTAAGTTGATTAGTATAACCACATAATTAATAGTTTCACTTTTCAAATAATAAATAGCTGACAGTAACAAACAGGAATTCAAAAAATGCTTTCTGAGGGACTAGTTATAATGAATAAGCATTTATTAGGCACTCACTATGTGGCTGGAATTATACTAGGTGCTTGGGTCACAAAAATAAAGAAGATAAGTCATCTGAAATCAAGGAAATCATAGTATTTAGAGGACAATTGGCACATAAACAAATAATTATGTTTAATATAATGAGCCTAGTAAAGTGAATATGAAATATTGAAAGTGCAGACAACACAATTGCATGGCACTCTATAACTGCATCAATATAACATTCAATACACTCTAGTGAAATACCAGTTAAATACCAGGAAGTGCCTTCTCTAAAAGGTTGTAAAAGGTCAGTAGCTCTGTTATATTAGCCACAGTGTAACAAATAATGAGCAGATAGTCTGGAAAAGAATAGGCACTAAGTAACCTCTGGAGTGAATGAGTGAATGATACTACCACAGCTACTGCTACCAATGGCAGGAGAACTAGATGAAGAAAGCACAGAATCAGTAGGAGATCAGACTCTGTTGTCAAATGAACCTGAATTTGAATCCCAGCTCTACATCTGTGAAACTGAAGTAACATTCCCACTTAACTCATAGCTTTATTGTGAGGATTAAAAAAGTAAATAAACATAGACACTTAGCACACAACCTAATGCATGTTGTTGTTGTTGTTAGGAGCCCTCAAGTTGGTATCCGACTCATAGCGACCCTCATAGGGTTTTCAATGGCAACTGTTTCGGGATTGCTTTGGGAGTGGATTGCCAGACCCTTCTCCCATTTTTGTGGTGCTAGGAATTGAACTTGAGATCTCAGAGACTGCAGCGCAGCTTTCTACCAACTGAGCTAAATCCCAGCCCAACCTAATGCATAGGATGCAGTTATTGAATACTTACTATCTTATCGACATTACAATTTTCTGTATTCTGTCCTTTTGTTTCTTTATAATGAAAACAGAGAGGAAACATGGCAATATTTCTTCTCTGTGTAAATTTGATAATAGCATTTCCCATTTGTGGACAAAAGGATAAAGGGGCTCCCCTAACTTTTGCTTGAAACAAATTGTAGTAATTATTAGCCCTAAGAGAGTAGTAATTCTGTCTATCTAAAATGCAAAGGATTTATATCCTTATCTGAAGTTTTTATATGAGAAATTCATGAAAACACATCAAGTATATCCTCTTATAGTAAGATTTAGTTGATTCAGGCATTGGTTTCAAAGCCTAAGCTGGTTCTCATTTCATGTGAGAAGCCTTAGAAAATATGAATAGCCTTTGTCCCAAATATTTTTGATTCAGGGATTTATCTTAAGAACCAATTGTTTGATATATGGAATGAATTTAATACAAGTTTGTTCATGTCAGTAATATTTAGATAAAAACTTAGAAATTCAAGTATCTACTAATGAGAATTAGCTTAATAAATTAAAATGCAATAGAGTACTATGATGCCATTCAATGGGATGATTATATTTAATGATGTGAAGCAGTGTTTATAACAGGTTACATAAATTGTTTAAGGGAGAGTCCACAGAATGGGAGAAAATCTTTTCATCCTACACATCTGACAGAGAATTAATTTCTAGAATATATGAGGAAGTTAAGAAATCAAATACCAAAATAACAAATAACCCAGTAAACAAATAGACAATGGAACTAAACATTTCTCAAATGAAGAAGTGTGAATGTCAATAAATGCATGAAAAAATGATCAATATCTTCTTGTTGTTGTTGTTAGGTGCTGTTGAGTTGATGTCCAACTCATAGAAATCCTATGTACAAAAGGTGAAACAGAATTGTTAGTGCTTCTCTGCTATTCATAGGGTTTTCAATGACTGATTTTTTGGGGGAGTGGGTTGCCAGGTCCTTCTCCCAAGCCTGCAGCACCTGGTGTTCCCAGGCAGTCTCCCATCCAAAGACAAACTAGGCACAACCCTGCTTAGCTTCAAAGATCTGACAGGATTGGACACCACAGTGGTACAGTGCTGCAGGCAAATATCTCTAGACTCTAGCAAAATGTAAATAAAAGCAATACTGAGATTCAATCTCATTTCAGTAAGAATGGCCAAGTTTAACAAATAATGAATACTGGCGAGGATGCAGAGAAAAGAAGGCCTTTTACACTGCTGGTGGGAAAATAATTTAGTTCAGCCACTTTGAAAATCATTATGGAGGCCTTAGAAAACTAAGAATAGGACTGCAATATGACCCAGCTATACCACTCCTGGGAACACACTAAAAAGTGGATAAGTAATCTTACCACAGGGACATCTCACTTCTATATTTAATGTAGCATTCTATATAATCACAAAGGAATGGAATCAACCAAGATGTCCATCAATAGAGGAGTGGATTGAAAAATTGTGGTATATGTGCACAATGGAATATTACTCAGCAATAATGAAATTATCTCATTTGCAGCAAATTGGATGGAACAGGAGAATATCATTTTAAGTGAAGTGTCGCTGGAAAACAAAAATACCATATGTTCCTACTAATATGTGGGAACTAAACCTAACTTAAGGGCTGGGATTTAGCTCAGTTGGTAGAGCGCTGCTCTGCAGTCTCTGAGGTCCCAAGTTCGATTCCCAGCACCGCAAAATGGGAGAAGGACTGGGCAACCCACTCTCAAGGCAATCCCGAAATAGTCAGCCATTGAAAACCCTATGAGGGTCGCTATGAGTCGGACTCAACTTGACAGCACCTAACAACAACAACAAATCTAACTTAAAGGAAGAATATATATGTATATATGTGTGTGTATGTGTGTATATATATATGTATATATATATATATCCATATATATGATATATATATATGCACACATATTTATATATATTTAGATATATAAAAATGATCAATCATACCTAAGAATGGAAAATAAAAGCAGACTAGAAAGGAGGGGGAAAAGGATCAGAGTTTGAGAGCAGAGGTTGGGGAAAGGAGGAAAGGAGGGGAAATAATGCAGGGGGGTAAAACGGGACAGGAAAATCTCAAA
>VMDO01024455.1:11229-29818 GCA_007922755.1 Pedetes capensis
AAGCAAAACTTTCTACATACACAAATATATACAGTTCTTTGTATCTATATCCATGTATGCATATGTATATTATAGAAATGACAAAATGTAATTAAAATATTTAAAAAGCTTAATAATAAAATTATTTTTATTTTATTTTCTAGTGGACTTTCATGATTAATTTATTTATACTTGATTATAAATATCACTTTCAAGATATACAATAGTACTGCTTTCAACTTAATGGCTTAAGAACTAAGGGCTCTAGCCAGGTTTAGTGGTACATTCCTATAATCCAAGCAACTCAGAAAGGAAGATTGCAAGTTTGAGGCCAGAGGCAGCCTGTGTAACTTAGTAAGAACCTGTCTCAATTTTAAAATACAAATAAAAGTGCTATGCATGCAGCTTAGTGGCAGAGCACTTGCAAAGCATGTGCAAGGTGCTGAGTTGAGCCTCCAAGTACAAAAGAACAAAAACAAAAACAAAAAACTGGCCTTTCCCTCAAGTACCATTTCTTTTTAAAGGCCAAATTTGGGAGGTAGAGATAGAAGGCCTGTGACTTTGAGGCCAGCCTGGGTTACAGATTGAGTTTCAACCAGACTGGGTTATGAGATCCTGTCTTAAAAGCCAAATAAACAAACAAATAAATAAATAAATAAGCAAGCAAGCCAAACTGAGTGGAAAAGAGTTGGGACATAATCTGATGTCCAACACATTTCTGACCATTTGATCTACCACATCTGTAAAAATTTGTAAGGCCATAATTAATTGTTTTATTTTTAAATGCTTTAGATTGAAATATACATAGAGCTGAATTGGAAATTCTGCATTTTTGAGTGCCAACCTAGGAAACATCAAAAGAAGATGGAAGAAATATACTGAGTCATTACAAAAAAGAATTGATGGATGACCAACAATTTCCAGAAGTTGTATATGATCAGGAACCAATGGTACTGAAGGACAAAGTGGTAGCTTCCTTGAAGGCACTGATGAAATACAAAGCTCCAGAAATTGATAGAATACCAATAGAGATGTTTCAACAAACATCTTGTTTATGCCAAGAGATTTGGAAAACAGGTACCTGGCCAATTAACTAGAAGAGATCTATATTTGTGCCTATTCCCAAGAAAGGGGATCAAACTGAATGCGGAAATTATAGAACGATATCATTTACATAACATACAAGCAAAATTGCTCTGAATATCATTCAAAAGGGAGTGCACCAGTATATAAACCGGGAACAGCTGGGCAATCAAGCCAGATTCAGAAAAGGGCATAGAACCAGGGATATCATTGTTGATATCAGAAGGATATTAGTCGAAAACAGAGAATACCAGGAAGTCTATGTTTTATTGACCATGCAAAGGCATTTGAGTGTGTGGATCACAATAAACTACAGATAAAATTGTGAAGAATGAGAATACCGGAGCACTTAACTGCTCTTATGAAGAATCTATACATGGATCAAGAGGCAATCATTTGAACAATACAAGGGAATACTGCCTGGTTTAAAGTCAAGAAAGGTGTGCTTCAGGGCTGTATTCTTTCACTCTTCAGTCTCTTGTTGTTGTTGTTAGGTGCCACCGAGTCGGTGTCCGACTCATAGTGACCCTCTGTACAACAGGGGAAACACTATTGTCAGTGCTTCTCTGCTGTTCATAGGGTTTTCAATGGCAGATTGATTTTTGGGAGGGGGTTGCCAGGTCCTTCTCTCAAGCCTACAGCTTCTGGTGTTCCCAGGCGGTCTCCCATCCAAGTACTAACCAGGCCCGACCCTGCTTAGCTTCCAAGATCTGACGGGATCGGATGCCACAGGGCTATGGCTGAAGGTTTCTTCAGTCTCTACGCTTAGCAAATAATCCAAAAATCTGGATTTTATGAAGAAGAACATGGCTTCTCAATTGGAAGAAGACTCACTAAGAAACTGTTATGCAGGATACCCTGAATATGTACTGAAACTAGTAATGGTAAAGTTGCAGGAGAGAGTTTTAGAATTTCATGTATATATATACCCACATATATATATATATATATATATATATGTATATCTCAATTGGAGGAAGACTCACTAAGAAACTGTTATGCAGAAAACCCTGAATATGTACTGGAATGTTTTTCTCCCCTTGGCATGTTGAGGAAATAAATTTTACTTGTTGTAGTCAATTAATCTGTAGCTGTATACATGTGAAGTACTCAGTCAAATACATACCATATTTTATTTTGTGGGGCTTGGAAGTGAACCCAGGGCCTTGTGCATGAGAGGCAACTACTCTATGACTAAGCTGAACCCCAGCATAGTTTTTGTTTATTTTGAAACAGGGTCTTGCTATAATGCTCAGGGTGCTTCTGGTCACAAACGTAAAATCCTCCTGCCTCTGCTTCCCAAGTCACTGAGATGACAGGCATCTGCAATTGTGCCTGGATTCATATCATATTTTACTTACAATAACAATAGACATTTTTGTCAGTAAGTGGAAAAGTAATTCTACAGATCAAGATAGAATGTAGAAGATTAACCTATTGAAAAATGTTTTATTCTTTGTTTTGAGTTTTGTTTTTGTTTTTGTTTTGTCCTGACAGGGCATACAAGAAGATATAAGCCTAAGAGAGCCTCATTCAAGCCTCATTGTAGCTGTGGTTAGGTGTCATCGAGTTGGGTCCAATTCATAGTGACCCTATATACAACATAATGTAATACTCCCTGACACTGTGCCATGCCCTGCCCTATGTTAGTGCTTCTCTGCTATCCATAGAGTTTTCAATCGCTAATTGTTTCAAGATTGCTTCGGGAGTAGATTTCCACATCCTTCTCCCATTTTTGCACTGCTGGGGATCAAACCCAGGACCTCAGAGAGCAGAAAGCAGCATTCTGCCAAATGAGCTAAACTCTAGCCATTCAAGGAAGAGAACTAATAATTTCTTTTAAGGCCCTGGTGTTGACAGTCAATGTTACTACTTACATATGAGTAATAGGAGGTCATGAACTGAACATCTGATTGTTTTTCTATTGTTCTGTTGTTAGGTGCCATCAAGTCAAGTCCAACTCATAGTGACTGTCATTTGGGGGGGGATTGTTTGGGGAGTGGACCGCCATATTTTGGCCTTGCTGGGTCTTAAGCCCAGGGCCTCAGAGAGTGTAGAGCAGCACTCTACCAACTGACTTAAACTCCAACCCATTTTGTTTTGTTTTGTTTGTTTTATCTTTTTCCTTTTGGTTCTGGGGATCAAATCCAGGGTTTTCCCCTGCAGGGAAAGTATTATTGTTGATTATATGGTTGTTGTTGTTAGGTGACTTTGAGTTGGGTCTGACTCATAGTGACCCTATGTAGGTACAAGAGAATGAAACACTCCCCAACACTGTGCCATGCCTGGCACTGTCAGTGTTTCTCTGCTATTGATTGTGTTTTCAGTGGCTAATTGTTTGGGGAGTTGGCTGCCAGGTCCTTGTCCCACTTTTGTTGATCTGGGATGGAACCCAGGGCCTCAGAGCACATAGAGAATACATTTTACCAACTAAGCTAAATAGGTACAAGTTCATATTGTTTTTCTATTATTATCCATATAAAAATACTGTGTCCTGGATTTTATACTGATGTCCACTTTAAAAAGAAATGGTATTAAGTCTCTGTTTAGCTCTTTTTTTATTCTTTCACTATGAGATAATGTTTGGAAAAGACAAGCAAAAGAAAGTGGAATGGAGGTAACTTTCTTTGATTATTTGTCTTCAGTTAAATGGTGCAAATACCTCATCCAATCAGCAATTAATGCATTGCTCATAGTTTCCAAGACTATTCAGTGCTTCATATTGCTAGATTTTGATGGTAAAAAAATCACAGTGAAATTTATTAAAATGAGCCCAAGGCATTAGAAAAGAGCATTTGATAAGAATGTTTGTGCATATTAAAATGTTTCCTTGAGTATTTCACTTTATTCCTGTAAATATGAAATATATATATTGGCACAATATTAAATATGTAAATAGTAGCAAGTTTCCTCATAAGCTTCCATTTATTCCCAAGAACACCACTTTTACTGGCTACATGTCTAGTGATGGGTAAGAATGTGTACGTATGGGCAGTATTGTTTATCCTGCAAGGATAGCCCACTGTACTAGAAATGAATCATGCTGTTTCCTACTTAGCATTATAGCATAGAGTTCCAATTTATCACATGTGGAGCATGTTGTTGTTGTTGTTAGGTGCCGTCGAGTCGGTATCCGACTCATAGCGACCCTCTGTACAACAGGGGAAACACTATTGTCAGTGCTTCTCTGCTGCTCATAGTGTTTTCAATGGCAGATTGATTTTTGGGAGGGGGTTGCCAGGTCCTTCTCCCAAGCCTACAGCTTCTGGTGTTCCCAGGCAGTCTCCCATCCAGGTACTAACCAGGGCCGACCCTGCTTAGCTTCCGAGATCTGACTGGATCGGATTCCACAGAACTACAGCTGCAGGCATGTGGAGCATAGACAGTGTTTTATAATAGCTATTTTGACCTCTAAATTGATTTTCTGTTGTAATTATAAATAAATTGCAATTAATATATTTTTACATATTCTATATAAGTAGGAAAATTCTAGAAGTCAAAAGATGTATAAATTTTCCATTTTGATCATATGCAAAATGGCCTTCTGTAGAAACCAAACCAGTGTCACTGACTGTATATGAGTCGTCTACATCCTTATGCACTCAACTCATTAAATGTTTCAAAGTTTTTGATATTTTCAAATCTGACAAAAAATGGCATCTAATTATTGTTTTTACTTCTATAAACACAAATGAAATTGAGCTTCATATAATGTATTTGAGAACTTTTTCCTACTGACTAGTCATACCCTTTTCTGTTGAGGTTTCGGTCACTTTTAAAATTAACTTGTTAGTAGAGAAATTACCATTGTGTATGTGTGATATGGTAAATGTGTGCTTAATTTGCCATTTGTCATTTTTATTAATTTTAAGTATTTAAAAAAATTACAATGCATAAAATTCATCTTTTTTTCTATGTTCCAGATTTGGTGTCCTTCTTAAAATGGTTTAGTCTTAGATTTTTTTTAAATAATTTTTCCTTCTAGTTACTAGTTTGATTTTTCTTGTTTATTTTCTTATTTGTTTATTTGCCTTACTATGGGTTAAACCCAAGGCCTGGCACATGCTTGGCAAGCAAACATCCTACCACCAAGCCACACTCTCATTTTTATTTTTTATTTTAAGACAGGTTCTCAATAAGTTACACAGGCTGCCTTTGCCTTGAAGCTACAGTCCTCCTGACTCAGCCTCCTGAGTAGCTGGGATTACAGGCACATGCCTCAGTGCCCAGCTTATTTTTCTGGTTTAAATCTATAGTCCACCCGAAGTGCATTTTGGCATAATAAGTGAAATACAAATTTAACCATTTGCCTCAATCTATTCATCAACTAATAATTTTTATTCCACAAAGAGGCAATGTTATCTTCTTTATTTAGTAAGTTACATATACAAAAATATATGTTAAAATAAACATAAAATACAATGTTTTTGGTAATAAGCAGGTCTAGTTTCCTATTTATTTCTTCATTGTTCAGAATTTTTCTGGCTGTACTTGAGTTCAGGATATTCTTCAAAGAAGCAAATTGGTGAGAAGAGTACTAATATTTTGAGATTGATTTAATATAATTCTACTTAAATTTATTTTATTTTTAACAAGGAAAGCTAATTTTTGTTAAAAGAAGATACATTACTGGATATGCAGATGTGGTATCAAGCTAAACAAATTTCCTCCCCCAAGAAAGCACCTTTGATAACAAAACCATTTTTGTGAGCTTCTCAAAACATTTCTGCATTTTGGTATTCAGTTGTTATTTGGGAAAGGGAGCATATTCTCTGAATTCCTACAACAAAAGAAAATTGTGAGGTTCCCTCCTCCTTTCTTTTGCCATGTTTTCTGATCCAGTTTCCACTAATTAAGCAGTAATTTAAGCCCTTACACTTTGAAGTTTCACTCATTACCTGGCTTCTGTAAGTCAACAAAAGGCAACATCTAAAGCCCTCAGTATTGGACCATCACTTTGGGGACTGCTAATTGAATGTAATTACTTTATTTTGTGCCAGGGTTCATACTTGTAACATTGCCTTGTGATGATTTAAATTGTCTGCCTATTGCAGGGGACTGTTTGACGCCAGAGTGGAGACGGTCAGGCAGCCACTTGGGACTTGGAAGCAAAGTCAAAAGTGAGGAGACATTGTCATTTGGCTACCTACTCATTAGCTGCCCTCTATGGCTGGCTGTTGTTTTGAGTGGACAGGATGTGTAGTGACTGAATCTCACCCCTAAAAATAGCTGTGAAAACATGCATTTGGATGTACAGTAATTGGTTGCTTAGTTGATCACAGATATTTTTAAAGACCTTGGGGGAAAGGCAAGATATTTTTAAAGCATGACCTTGCAATACCACATATTCATTCATCCTCTCTCTCTCTCTCTCTCTCTCTCTCTCTCTCTCTCTCTCTTTCTCTTTCTCTCTCTCTGTGTAGTATAGTGTATAAATAGACAAAAGAGGACAGAATAAAAGTTGTAACAGGGAAAAGATCAAAAACATAATACTAAACTTTAGTTGTCCTTCTTTATCTCAGTAGAGGAATTTGAAGAATGATGTGCCATTGAAGAATAAAGTCCTCTTGCTAGTTCACTGGTCTGATAATATGGCAATCACCTTGCTCCAACAGAAATTATCACCCATTTTTGTTTGTTTTTATTGCATGTTAGAAGAAAGTTTATTGTAGAAAGGGAAAATTATAAGCTTGAAGCCTTTACCAAGCTTTGGAAAAGCTCTCTGATCCACACATTAGGTGCAACCCAGGGTGAATTTTTGCCTCTACTTGAGTGATTAATCATATGTTGAATCTAGTTCCACTGGCTCTAATAATAGGGCTTGCCTTTGACTCTTTGTGGACCTGGGAAATAAGAGCATCTTCTTGAGTGTCGGAATCCTCCCCTTTCCTTCATGGTGCCAGGAGGTCTACACCACTGCAAGTTAAAGCTAATGTGCACCCCTCATATTCAAACTTCGAGTTTAGAAAGAAAAAAATACTATAATTGTGAAAAAATAAAAAGGATAAGGTGTAGGGAAAAAAGAAAAAATACTGAAACAATTAATGAATAAGTTGGATATAATTCAGTATAAGAGCTTGGGATGCAGTGGTAGCGTGCTTGCCTACCATGCATGAAATACCGGGTTTAATCACCAGCACTGCCAACAAAACAAAACAAAACAAAACAAAGTTTCTTTCTGCTCTCAGCTTCTGGTCTGTCATGTCATGGGGTGGTCTACCACACCTAATCCTGCCAACACGCCATGTGCCTGCCCTTCATTGATGAATGGAAATCCTCTGTGAGCTCCCAATAAATTTCTCCCCCTATAAATTTGTTTTGTTTTCCTAGTCTCAGTGATGTACCAACTGACTAAGACACTAGGACTATATAAAAGTATAGACGACAAAAGAAAAAAAGTAGATATATTGGGAAATAACACTATCAAGAAAGAAATGACAACTAAGATAATGGGAGTAAATATTTGTAGATCATGTAATCACTAATAGTATACTATCCAGAATATATAAAGACAATAATCCAATTAAAAATCTGCAAGGGACTTGAACATTTTTCCAAAGAAGATATAAAATGACCAACAAACGTGAAAAGATGCACAACATCATTAGTCATAGGGAAATGTAAATCAGAACCACAAGATACCACTTCACACTCAGTAGGATAATTATAATTTTTAAAAAAAGATAAACAATCACAAGTGATGATGATGATGTAGAGAATTTGGAATATTCATAGTTTACTGGAGAGAATATAAAATGATGCAGCCACCTTGCAAAACAGTCTTAGCAGTTCCTCAAAAAGGTAAACATATAGTGCCACCAGCTGGGAACCAAAAATTCAAACATGATTTCTGGGAGACATTTATATCCAAAACCTACAACTTACATTACACAAATTCATTTCTATATATTTCTTCTAGAACTTTTATGGTTTTAGCTCTTACATTTATTTATTCCATTTTAATTTTTAAATATGATGCGAGGTAAGAGTCCAACTTATTTCTTTCGCATAAAAATATTCACTTCTAGCATAATTTGTTTAAAGACCATTTTCCCATGAAATGGTAAAGGCACCCTTAATTTACTATATATGAGGGTTTTGTTTTATTTTTCTGGAATGTAAATTCTAGTGGTGACACCTGTAATCTCTGTGATTCAGGAGGTGGAGGCCAGAGGATCACCGGGTTGAAGCCAGAGGCACCCTGCATTATTTAGCAAGCTCTGACTCAAAATAAAAAATAAAAACTTGGCTTGAGGTGCAGCCTAATGGTAGAGCACTTGCAAAGTATATGTAAGGCCCTGGGTTCAACCCCTAAGTATTGAAAAAATAAAGAAGAAAGAAAGAAAGAGAGAGAGAGAGAGAGAGAGAGAGAGAGAGAGAGAGGAAGGAAAAAAGGACAGAAAGAAAAAGAAAATGAAAAACAAATGCAAATATTCAAATAGGCAATTCATAAAACAATAGAAATGGGAAATAGATTATAGAAAGATATTTATTTTCTAAAAAATGCAAAGAAAAAGAGGAAAAATACCAACTTTTTTACATATCAAATTGTAAATCCAGTAAATTTTTTAAGATGTTGCTTAATGAAAATAGGAGAAGGACCTGGCAATCTATGCCCGAACCAATCTGCCATTGAAAACCCTATGAATAGTAGAGAAGTATGGACAATAGTGCTGGGCAAGGCACAGTGTTGCACAGTATTTTGTTTTGTTATACATAGGGTCACTATGAGTTGGACCGGATTCGATGGCACCTAACAAAAATAATAGTGAAAATATGCTGTGGGAAAACAGCCCTTCTTGTACCCAGTCCATGTCATTAAGAAGTTTATAATACAGATGCATTCTGTTGACTAACATATATCAAAGGCCATACAAATACACACATCTTTTGACTCGTTCTATTTCTAAGAATCTAGAGATGAGGAAAAATTCAAATAAGTGCATAAAGATGCATGTTTAAAAATATCCAACAATGTGCTATAGGTATGGCTCAGTGGTAGAGTGCTTGCCTGGCATACACTAGGCCCTGAATTTGAATCCCAGCATCAAAGAAAGAAAGAAAGATAGATAGATAGAAAGAAAGAAAGAAAGAAAGAAAGAGAGAGAGAGAGAGAGAGAAAGAAAGAAAGAGGGAGCGAGCGAGCGAGCCAGGCGCGGTGCATACGCCTATAATCCCAGTGGCTCAGGAGGTGAAGGCAGGAGGATTGCAAGTTCAAGACCAGAGGCAGTCTGTGTAATTTGGCAAGACCTTGCCTCAAGAAAGTAAAAACAATGGGCTGGAGGTGCAGCTCAGTGGTCCAGTACTTGCAAAGCATGCAAGCGTGAGGCCCTAGGTTCAACCCCTAGTACCACAAAAAAAAAAAAAAAAAAAAAAAAAAAAAAAAGAAGGAAAAAAAGAAAAGAAAAGGAAAGAAAGGAAGGAAGAAAGAAAAAAGGAAGGAAGGAAGATGCTTGTCTTTGAATAAGCATACTTCTGGCAAAAAATATCAGACATTGATCTATTTATAACTGGAAAATATCCAAAAATAGGGGCTACATTAATGTCATTGTATGTAAATGAATGTGGTAGTTAATGTTCTTAACCTGACTGGATTGAGAAATGTGTAGCAGATTAGTAAAGCACACTTCTGAGAGTATCTGTGAGGATATTTTCAGAGGCAAAAAATTCACCTTGAATATGGATGGCACCTTCCATTAGAGCGGGAGCCTAGATGGAAGAAAAGGGGCAAGAAAGTGGAAGGCAGCTCGCGTGGGCATTCTCTCTCTGTTTCCTGGCTGCCATGAAGTGAGCAACTTTATTTTACCACATGCTCTTGCCACCATGATGTTCTCCCTTACAACAATAGGGCCAGCTGATGATGGACTGAATCTTCTGAACTCATGAGCCAATTTAAATCCTTTGTCAATTAAGTTGCTTTCTCAGTTATTTTGTCACAGTGGTAGAAAGTCTGAAGACCACAGTGAATTAAAGATGATGGCACATCCACACATTCATTGACACAAGAAATTCAAGATATTGGTAAAGAAAAATGCATGCTTCAAAATGCTATGTACAGTAAAATTCCAAACTTTTAATTGACCTGCATAATTGAACAATCATAACCTGGTTTAAATAGCACCATGTAAAAGTCCAGAAAATAATACACAATAACACTAAGAGTGCTGTTCTCTAGGTTGTGATTTCGATTTTCTTAAAATTTTTGGTATTTTCTAAAATTTCACAAATGAGCAAGTATTCCTTAAACAAGAAAAGAAGAGTTAAACTGATACTTCTTCCTTTTAATTCTTTTTGGAGGGTGCCTCCTGACAATCATAAATCGTCAAAATGTAAATTTGCAATTGCAGTGGTGTGGAATAAACTTCCATTTACTCCACTAAAGCTTCAACTCTCCAGACTTCATTTCTCATACCATATTAGATTCAACCACCCGAAATCTATTTTTCCCACATATTATTTTCTTTCTGTGGTCTCATGTTTTCTAATTATTTAAAAACAAGTACTCATTCTTTACTAGGACAAAATATTATTAATTATCCCTATCATTTCAGATGATACTTTAATAGAATGTTATAATAGGTTTTTCCTTGTAAATTTGACTATTAAGTACAAATAATTCACACTAAATACAAATATGAGAAATAATCCCTTTAATTAGACCAGAGATTATGATTAAAGCCACTGTTCCAGTAGACAAAGTGTAGGTTGAGTACTTATCCAGATAATTTGATTACTGTAAACAGTTAACTTTGCTTGAATGATCTGGATAATTGTCTCCCCTCTCCATTTTACATAGCCTGAGGTCCTCAGTTTATTTTTGCATCCTATGGACTACTTTCTGCAATGATCAGCAATCAGAGAAAATCAGATTATCACTCTGTTTAACCTTCCTGTGCCTTGGGTAATTAAGTCAACAAATTAGCTAGAGGCTCCAATGCGGAAGGGGGATTGGTAGACTGTGGTCAAGACACATATTTAGGAATTTTCCCTTAAGCTGCTTTTCTTGAGGAAGCTTTGATAAGAAACATATGATCTCAATTATCATTAACTCTCTGTGGTTTCTGTGTTTGGGAGCTTGAATCTGACTTCCAAGGCCTAGGACCCCCTTCAATGTGTGCCTGAGCAGTATATTGCCAGTATGTTCACATTTTTCATCTTGTTATCTTGTACTGTGAAAGGAGATTTAAGTCACTCTTCAAATACTCATTGGAGTCTCAGCGTCTCTCCTACTTAAGCATGCTGCTTCTGATTTAACATTGGTGCCTTTTGGAAATAAGCTTTTCTAATTAACTCAGCATCTTTCTTTAGACTGTTTCTTTTTCTCGTTTTCTTAAAATTTAATTTTAATCAACACATAAAATATGTACATGTTGATAGGGTACTATATAATGTTTCAATACATGTGTTGTTATTAGGTGCCTTTGAGTTGGGTCCAACTCAAAATGTCCCTATGTACAACAGAAGGAAACACTATCTGACACTGTGCCATGCCTAGCATTATGCCAGTGCTTCTCTGCTATTCATAGGCTTTTCAACGGTTGATTCTTTATTAGAATTGTTTTGGGAGTGGATTGCCATGTTCTTTCTCACTTTTTTATGGTGCTGGGGATTGAACTCAGGGCCTCAGAGAGTGCAGAGCAGCACTCTACCAACTGAGCTAAACCCCAGCCTCTCAATACACACACACACACACACACACACACACACACACACACACACACACACACACACACATATATATTACATAATGCTTAAATCAGGTTAAATATATGTAGCCTCTCAAACTTTTATGATTTTTTTTCTTGGTGGTACTTGGGGGTTAAGCCCACGGCCTCAGTATACTTTGAAGTACTAAACCACTGGGCTACACCCTCAGCTCATTTATTAAATTTTTCATCTTGAGATAGGGCCTTGCTAAATTGTGCAGGCTAACTCTGACCTCAAAACTTAAATCCTCCTGCCTCTGTCTCCCAAGTCACTTGAATTACTGGTGTGAGTGACAGTGCCTGGCTCATTTACGATTTCTTTATGGTGAAAGCTTTCAGGACCCTTTTTTGTAGCTTTTTGAAATGGACAGTAAGTACCTTATTGTTACCCATATCTATCCTATCTCTGAAGATCTAAGGGAACATAATTTCCCTTATTTAAAAACAAGTACTTATTCTTTACTAGGACAAAATGTTATTAGTTATCCTTATCATTTCAGATGATACTTTAATAGAATATTATAATTACATAATTTCCCTGAGATCTTCAGAGATGGGGTAGATATGAAAATTTTTATTTTCATACGTACACAAAGAAGAATTTAATTAAAAATATCATTGATATAGTTTGAAAACCTAACCCTGATTTTCTGTTGATTTTTTTTGGGGGGATTGGTTTTTAGAATTTGAGATTTAGTTTTTCATGTGAAAAAGATTTCATAATATCAGGAGTTTTTACAGCTGATGGGTCATAATATTTTTGAATATTCACATTGAAAAACTATTCCTACTACTAATCTTTGATTCAGAGCAAGGAATGGAGTTCGAGTGAGGGCCCATAGGATTTGGACATGCTGGAATGGGCAGGCAAATGAGGCCAGCTATGGCTGAGTGCACAGTTTAAAAGGGGCATCTCTGTCTCATTAATACTCTGGAAATACATATCCCAGTCAAGTTTTGATCAAATAAAATGTTCTGCCTGTTGGATCCCTTCATCCACAGAACATATGACTTCAGAGAAAGGGAAGCTTAGCTCCTAGAATCTTTATTTAAAATACTATATTTATAACAAGGGGTTATCTATGTACACATTATGTTGTTGTTGTTGTTGTTGTTGTTAGGTGCCGTCGAGTCGGTATCCAACTCATAGCGACCCTCATAGGGTTTTCAATGGCTGAGTGCTTCGGGATTGCCTTGGGAGTGGATTGCCAGGCCCTTCTCCCATTTTTGCAGTACTGGGAATTGAACTCGGGGCCTCAGAGACTGCAGCATAGCGCTCTACCCACTGAACTAAATCCCAGCCCATACACATTATACTGCTACAGAAATAAATTATTTTACTTATGGTTGCTGTGGTACATTACCTTCAAATCTAATTAAAAAGTAAAATCTCCTAAAAATAAGAAGTTGAAGAATGTATCACTGTACTTTTTTGGGGGGGTACTTGGGGGTTGAACTGAGGGCCTTACACATACTTTGCAAGTGTTTTATCACTGGGCTGCATCCCCAGCCACTCTTATTTTTTATCTTCAGACAGGGTCGAAGTTACATAGGCTGTCTCTGGACTTGAACCTATGATTTTCCTGCTTCCACCTCCAACGTTGATGCGATTACAGGCATGAGCCACTGTGCCTAACTGCATCATTCCACTTTTTAACTCATTACTTTTAAAGGAGAACAAGTATTGATGTGTTCCTATGCTGAGATGAGTATAACTGCCAAGGCCACAGAAACAGCTGGGTAAAGAGCGAGTGTGTTTATGCTATTGTTAGGTGCCATTGAGTCATGTCCAACTCATAGCAACCCTTATAGGGTTTTCAATGGCTGATTGCTTTGGGATTGCCTTGGGAGTAGATTGCCACATCCTTCTCCCAGTTTTGCAGTGTGGAATTGAACTTGGGACCTCAGAGACTGAAGAGCGGCACTCTACCAAATGAGCTAAATCCCAGCCCTTGTGTATTTATGGCACTGCAATTTTGATATTGTGGAAAATCATTACTCTAATTTAATTTGAAGAATTGTTGCCCATATTCACTTTCAGAATAACATTTAGAGTATGATATCCACATATTGGCCTGTAGCCATACCACTGTGGTGTATGATCCCATCAGATCTTGGAAGCCAAGCAGGGTCAGGCCTGGTTAGTACTTGGATAGGAGACTGGCTGGGAATACCAGGTGCCGTAGGCTTGGGAGAAGGACCTGGCAACTCACTCCCAAAAAGTAATTGGAAATAATGACAGTGTCACTACTGTTTATCGATAATAGTGGCTATCACGTGTTATTAGAGCAACATGGAAATTTCAGTGAAAATTAACTTCTTAAATTTGAGTTACACTAGGAGAAGACAATCCCATCTTTTCCAGATGCAGGGAACAAGTTTCTTTCACGGCTACATTCTTTTGCCCTCCATAAATATGAAGAAATTGAAGGGTATTTTGTTATGCCATTGATAATTTATCAACCTCATTCTACAGGAGCTGCAGGGAGCATCCTTACAGATTTCCTGTTATGCATGGAAGAGAGTCCAGATTAAATCCCTGAGATGAGAATATCCCAACCTGTCCTGAAATTACGAGTAATTTTATGCAATTTCACAGAAGAAGAGTTTTGTTTCCTTATATAAAGATCACCTCTTACAGAGTTTATTCAAAATGATTTGCCTAATTTGTTTCTAGAGACATGCCTTGAAAAATTAAGTTTATGTTAGATAATAAAAGTACCAGTAACACATATATATTGCGAAAACCTGGAAGACACATAAAATCAAAAACAGTTGGCTATCAAGTAGAGATATTTTATACATTTTCAGTGTTTTCTGTGAATGTGCATTTTCATAATTGAGAACACATTCTCTACTATAACTCTGAGTAACTCTGAGCCATGTTTTATCTTCACTTAAGAGAGTATATCATTTAGAATGTATTATGTTTTAAGGGTCATAAAACTCAATTCAAACTGGCTGGAACAAATCTAGGAAACTACTGACTTTGGAACTGAAAAGTCTAGAGACAGAAGTGGATTTAAGCACAAACCAGAGGTTCTTCTGGGCTCTAAGTCCACCTACCTGCACTTCTGTCAGATTTTTCTTTAGTAGGGTTTTGTTGAGGCTGGGTTTACCTCAGTTGCTACAGTGCTGCCCTGCACTCTATGAGACCCTGGATTTGATCCCTAGCACTCCAAAAATGGGAAAAGAATGTGGCAATCCACTTCCAATCCTAAAAACAATCAGCTATTGAAAACCTTATGAATAGCAGAGAAGCACTAATAATAGTGCTGGGCATGGCACAGTATCAGGGAGTGTTTCTTCTCCTGCAAGTGGGGTCACTACTGAGTTGGACCCACTCAGTAGCACCTAACAACAGCATTCACCAGCATTTTTGTCCTACTAGCCATCCTGATGGTATAGAACTAAACCCATTAGAGTTAATTCCAGACTTCACAATATCTTAGCACAGTATCCAAACAGAGAATTTCTTTTCCAGACTCTTATGGAAGAAAGTCTTTGTTCTCACCCCTCTTGCAGAGCCCTAAGTTACACTCCAATAGGCCCTGCTATCAGGCTCCCATCTCTAAAATAATCACTAAGATAAGGGACATTTTGTTCAGGTATACTCAGACATGAAACACACATTCAAACTCAACCTGTCTACATGGAATGAGAGGATAATTTAATTTTTATAAGCACTTTAAAACCATATTCATAAACATCATTGTAATGTCTCTATACTATCTGAATTTACTGTTGTACCAATATTTTATTTAACATTCTTCTCTTATTAGACATTTAGTCTAATTTCAATTTTTCCCTAACTTAAATCATGTAAACAACTTTTAAAAACAAATTTGGGGCTGCATTGGGTTTCAGCCTTTGGGGATAGGTTACCACCAGCACAATTGTTGAGACAAATAAAAGAATGTTTTCCTTTCTCATGCTTCTTTTTAAAAGAACTATGCATCTCATGTATGAGGCTACCTATTACACACTTGCTAGCACCATAAATGTAAATATTTCCTAATTTAAATAGTGACATAACATACATCATGTTTATTTTTATTCAACTTTAATTTACTACTGCAATTCACATCCTTCTTTAATAATAATTGAGCAGTACTATGTGTCAGTTGCCAGTCTGAATATTTTATACATACCAGGTCATTAAAATCTCATAAACCTATATAACTAATGATCTAATGGTAAAATAATTAGTAAATGGATAGCCATCCAGGATTTAAATCTGTCTACCTGACTCAAATCTTAAGCTTTTAATAATCTTGCAAAACTACTTCTTAAATTATGCAGAATACCTATTTCCTACTTTGTTGATTGATTATTGCATTTTCTATGATTCATGTGAAGACTGTTAATCTCTTCTCATATATAAAATTTAAAGTATATAAAAGATATCATAATTAAAAATGACTGTAGAATTGAAATTTTTCTTAAAAAATGAAAAATCCAGGCCAAACTAAAAGCTGAAATAGAAATTACTATCATTCAAATACTGGCGAGGATATAGAGAAAAGGGAACCCTCTTACACTCCTGGTGGAAATTGGTTCAACCACTGTCGAAATCAGTATGGAGGTACCCTGGAAAACTGAAAACAGATCTACCATATGACCCCACTATAACACTATTGGGAATATACCCAAAGGGAGATGTGTCATCATGACACAGAGACACCTGCATCTCCATGTTCAATGCAGCACTTTTCACAACAGCAAGGATATGGAATCAACCAAAGTGCCCATTGAAGAAGAATGGATAAAAAAAAATTATGGTACATATACACAATGGAATACTACTCAGCAATCAAAAAAAAAAAAAAGAAAGAATGTAATTTGCAATAAAATGGATGGAATTGGAGAAAATTATCTTAAGTGAACAGACACAAGCCCCCAAAGAGAAATACCACATGTTCTCATTCATATGTGGGAGCTGAATCAAATTTAAAAGAAGGAAAAATTCCTATATATAAATTAGAACATAATAAAAAGCTAATGTAAACTCAGCAGAGGAGGGACAATTCAAGCAGCAGAAAGGAGTGAAGGATCTAGCAAAAGGAAGTGATGATGGGAGAAGACAGGAGGGGGAGGAGGGACATGGAAGAGTGAGGAATGAGAGAAAAGCCAACCTCAAAGTAAACAGCCCAACTTTAATAGCTTGGGAAATAATTATAATTATACCAACTGTACCAAAGGATGGTAATAATACAAATGGGCTAGATTATTCATGTAATACTTCTGACAATGTAAAAAGATAGATCACTACAGAAAAAAGTGTGGACTTAAATCATAATTGGGATGCAAGGGAATACAGAAAAATATTCCCACAAAAAGACATGCAAGTAGAAGAGAGGCCATTATTGGAGGAGGTGGGAGAGGGGGGAGGAGGGGCACAAAAGGTTAAGAGAGAACTTATCTGTATAATGTACAATGAAATGCATATATGGAAATGTCACAATGAAATGCATGTCAGAATGAAACACATTAAGTTGTATATTAAAAATTTCCAATTAAAAAAATTACTATCATTCCATTATTCAGCACATGGATGACAAACCCAAACTCTATAATATTGTATAATTAATGTTTGCAAATAGGAAATGAAAATCTATTGATTTATCAAATCCTAGTCCTCAAATCTACATCTTCCCAAATCTGATATTTTTGTTAGTATTTTGTCCAAATTTCTAGTTGCTCACAACTGAATGATTTATCTGTTACTAATCAGTCTGTCACAGTTGAAAGCAAAGTCAACATGTAGCACTTAAAGATCTACAATTCATATTAAAAATGGAAAGGGAAATAATATATTGTGACTTTTAGTAATAGTCCCCTATTGTAGGTGGAACTATGCTAGGACAAAGGGAATATCATGAAGTTGGGATTTGTATGTTCACATTAGCTTGAAACAGGTGTACATCTACAGACTGACTTCATGATATTTCTGAATAATATTCAGCACAGACCAAAAACCACATTACTCCTATATTGTAAACCTAGGAAGCCATAGGAAAATACCTTTTGTAAAAGCTTCTGGGGCATCAAGTTGCCAATAGGGTGTTCAGTTTTTACATTCTAATTTATCCCAATAAATTTTTATGAACCATATATGTGGCATGCCTGCAGCTGTACCACTGTGGCCTCCATTTCTGTTAGATCTTGGTAGCTAAGCAGGGTGGGGACTGCTTTGTACCTGGATGGGAGACAGCCTGGAAATACCAGGTGCTGTAGGCTTGGGACCCAGCAACCCATTCACAAAGAACCAGCCACTGAAAAGCCTGTGAATAGCAGAGAAACACTGACAATAGTGTTTCACCTGTTGTACATAGGGTTGCTATGAGTTGGGACACTGACTCGATGACACCTAACAACAAAAACATATATGGCACAAACATATATGAAAAATATGTCACAACCCTTAGCTTCCATAATCAATAAAGAAAACCAAATAAAAACACATTTATCTTCATTTATTCTTCCTCTTTCTCGGATCTTCATACACAAACACTTCAAACAACCAGGCATGGTTGCCATGACTGGAATCCCAGCACTTATGAGGCTGAGAGCAGAAAGATCCTAGTTCAAGGTCAGCCTGGCATACATAGGGAGACTCTGTCTCAAAAAGAAAAATCACAAAAAGTTAAATTATAAAATTTTCTTGGGCACTGTACCACCTCCTCATGTAAGTTTAGGAAATATGCACACTCTTTCTGATATTATGTGGATTATTCTGTGCCTCTCACTTATGGATTAAGCCAATCTTAAATTATTCATCAATAGATATTATGCTATTAATTTGGATAAGTCCAAAGGCT
>VMDO01024456.1:0-29761 GCA_007922755.1 Pedetes capensis
ATGATGTACATTAAAAATTTCTAATAAAAAAAATGGAAAAATAAAATAAAAGAAAAGAAAAGAAGTAATGGAGCCAGGCGTGGTGGTGCATGCCTGTAATCCCAGTGGCTCGGGAGGTGGAGGCAGAAGGATCGCAAGTTCGAGACCAGAGGCAGTCTGCGTAACTTAGCGAGACCCTGTCTCAAAAAGTAAAAAAATGGGCTGGGGGTGCAGCTCAGTGGTCCAGCACTTGCAGAGCATGCAGGTGCAGGGCCCTGAGTTCAACCCCCAGTACCAAAAAAAAAAAAAAAAAAAAAGAAGAAGAAGAAGTAATGGGCCACCGGGTGCAGTGGCACACGCCTCTAATCCCAGCAGCTCAGGAGGCAGAGCCAGGAGGATCGCAAATTCAAGACCAGTGGCAGTCTGCGTAACTTAGCGAGACCCTGTCTCAAAAAGTAAAAAATGGGCTGAGGGTGCAGCTCAGTGGTACAGCACTTGCAGAGCATGCAAGTGTGAGGCCCTGAGTTCAACCCCCAGTACCACCAAAAAAAAGAAGTAATATGCCTCATTTTAAAATTTAAAATTTAGATTTAATAAAGTCAGTAAAAGAACCATACTTAAATTGGGCATGGCGCCAACATGCCTGTAATCTCAGCCACCTGGGGGGATGAGACAAGAGGATTGAGTTCAAGGCCAGAGACAGCCTGTGCCACTTTTAGCAAGACCCTTTCCCAAAAAAAAATTTTGTAATTAAAATTTTAAAAAAAATGCTGAAAGTCAGTTTACAATAAAACCTTCTAGAAGTATTAGAACAAGTTAGTAAATGCTCATGGGGGGATTACTAAAAATAATGCTTTCCCAATAGATTTGGAGGGGACAGTATTCAAATCCCAAGCACCCTAATTACCAGCTATGTTACCCTGTACTACCCCTCAGTTTCTTCCTCTCTAAAGGAGAGCTAATAAGGGAAATCTCTTGGCCTACCTATTTTAAACAGTAATTATAAAAACTGAATGTCTGAAATCCTCACTACTATTAGGGTTAGGGAGAGCCATTATCTCTGGAAGAGAAAAACATAACCAAGCCAATTGGTAACAGTCTCTCCCAGGTCCTCACACTTTTGAGTTTCTCTGTCTAGTTAAAACCAGCTTATCAGAATTATGTCTATCTGGTTTCCCAGCTCACAATAAATTGGGAGGAAGAGACTACTGAAAGCAATACAGCATTAGGAAAAGCAAGAAAGTACAGTTAACTGACTGGCATACAGCAATACAGGAAAACAAAAAAAGCAAACTCAGGAGGTACAATTGTAGCTCAGTGGCAAAGCACTTGCCTAGTAGGCAGGGGACCCTGAGTTTGATCATTACTACTTCAAAATATAATCAATAAATATATACATACATACATACATGCAACTGTATGTAATCCCATCACTGAAGAGTCTGAGGCAGGAGGATCTTGAATTTGAGACCAATCTGGGCTACACAGTGAGACCCTATCTCAAAAAATATTTTTAACACAAAAATTCTTAAAATTACAAAGATCTAGATGCAATAATCACTCAGAGTAAAAAGGAAATAATCCTATTTTATTCAGGAGGTACAAAACATTTCACCCTTCACCCATGGAGCAAGGCTATAATAATATTTCTCATGCCCTAAAAAGAACAAAAGATTAAACATCTCATTCCATATTTTAAAGGAGGAAATGTGATTTCCATTTCTGAAAGTTAGTATTTTTTAAACAATGCAACATTAATGCCTTAATGATTGTTTTTGGCTATCCACAGCAATCATTTTACTATGGACTTCTTTGTACCTTTCTGCTCTATTCCCAACCACTCACCACTTTAATGTGCACCTCCTTCAGACCCTTTTAGTTTGTTAGGCCCCTGGCACCCAATAACCACATGGCACAATGACGTTGATGCAAGATAACCAGATGGAGCACAGACCCCATACTGAACTGTATAAGAAGAGAGGAGACCTGACAGCAAGCCAGGGGGCTTCTCCCAATCTGAGCAATGACAGACTCCATGTCACGCTGAGACCCCCACCAACAGAGGACCCGTCACCACGTCACCACCATCTCCTGCCGCACATCGGGACGCAGGGCCAAGGACACCGATCAACTGGACAGATTGCGAGGCTTATCTGCATCATCAAGTGCGACTACAGAGGTGCCAGGTATCAGTGTGCCAGGGTGAATGTGTGTGTGAACTAATCCTGAGTATAGCAATAAAGGTTTCCTGCCAGTGACAGTATCTGGTCCTCTTATTCCCAACCTCACCTTAAGTGAGGGAGAGATTTTCCCTATCTCTCGCTCAGCTCCATCCCCATTTCTCGCTGGAGACATCTTCTATCCAAGCACTAACCAGGCCCGATCCTGCTTAGCTTCCGAGATCTGATGGGATCAGACACCACAGTGGTACAGTGGCAGGCAATGATAATCAATCTCATGTGAGAAATTCTCTGAAGTAGGTACTCTATTGTACAAAAGATTTTTTATTTTTTGAAGCAAAAAAGCAAGTAAAGTAAAACACTACTTAAAAATAAGAATAAACCAGGCCTGGGGGCCCACATCTATAATCCCAGCACCTGAAGACTAAGGTAGGAGGATTCCAAGTTTGAGCCAGCCTGGGCTACACAGTGAAACCCTGTTACAAAAAACATCTTCCCTCAAGTAATTTCTAGTTTTGGTATAAATCTCTTGGCCTCAAGAGGTTAAAATATAGTTAAAAGATACCAACACCACCACTACACTTTTCTGGAATTTAACACACACACACACATACACTTATGAATTAATATCATGCAATAAAACACCAAATGTCTTCAGCTTTCTGTTCCAGGAATGGCATTTATGATTCTGCCAGAGTAGAAAACCTCTGACTTCTCTGTTTTGCAGCATTTAAGGAAACTAGCAAGCCCAAGAAAGATGGAATCATGTATGCTACATACTGTCATAAGTGGCAAATTTAATGTAAGCAGAAAATACAAAGTACAATAAAGATTACAAAGTTTGGATACAGACCAACTAGTCTGTCCAGTTGATGGTTTCATCCTAAATGCACACAAAAAATATTTTAAGGAGTTGTCAGAATTATGAGTTACATAAAATACTAAGATCCTCATACATGTACCAAGTGCTCAATCAATAGTGGCTGTAAATTTTTATTGTTTTATTAAAGAAGAATCTAGGAAAACAAAGATCCAGATAGCAAAAGTTACATTCTCAGAGTTAAGACTTTTCCCGTCACTGTTCCTCACTCCTTAAGCTTCTTTTCTAACAAAAATATTTCAAAATTCCGGGCATGGTGGCACGCACACCTGTAATCCCAGCGGCTTGGGAGGCAGAGGCAGGAGGATCACAAGTTCAAGACCAGAGACAGGGTGCGTAATTTAGTGAGACCCTGTCTCAAAAAGTAAAAAAAGTGGGCTGGGGGTGCAGCTCAGCGGTCCAGCACTTACAGAGCATGCAAGCGCAAGGCCCTGGGTTCAACCCCCAGTACTGAAAAAAAAAAAAAAAAAAAAAAAAGGGCGGGGGATAGGCATGCAGCTCAGTAGTAGAGCACTTGCCTAGCACACACAAGGCCCTGGGTTAGGCCATCTATTAAAAAAAAAAAAAAATCACATGTTCAAACCCTGCAAACAAAAAACATTTGAAATCCTTAAAATGTGGAAGGCAAAATGTAATATGGCCTATGTTTGAGATTAAATTGTGTCTCCAACTCAAATTCCATATGTTAAAGTACAAACCCGTACCTTAGAATGTGACTGCATTTGGAGACAAGACTTTAAAGAGGTAATTAAGTTAAGATGACATCAGTTAGGGTGGACTCTAATCCAATGACTAATGTCCTTATAAAAGGAAAGTTGGCCACACACATACATAGAGGGGGAAACCATGTGAAGATACAGGGAGAAGCCAGTCTTCTCCCAGAAAAAAGGCTGCAGAAAGCAACCCTGCCAGTTATCTTGATTTTATACTTCCATCTTCCAGAATGGGGCCAGGATTTAGCTCAGGCGGTAGAACACTGCTCTGCAGTCTCTCAGGTACCAAGTTCGATCCCCAGCACTGCAAAAATGGGAGAAGGATCTGGCAATCTACTCCCAAGGCAATCCTGAAACAGTCAGCCACTGAATACCCTGTAAGGGTCACTATGAGTTGGATACAACTCCACTCCACAGCACCCAACAACAACAATATCCTCCAAAATTGTGAGAAAATAAATCTCTGTTGTTTAAGCCACCCAGCATGTGGTACTTTGTTATGGCAGCCCTAAACTAGCACAACCTACTCTCTCTCACACTAGATTGGGTTTGTTTATAGCAGTATATTTCTAATTGTATTCTGGTTCCTCAAGATACTCCTAACACCACTTCAAGTTAGACACATTTCCAAAATCAAGAAACCAAGTACCTAAGATCAGAGTCAGGAATTACATGTATGTATTTCAATAAGATGCATTATCTGTATTATTTGCAATATGGGTAATCTGAAGCACTGTTAACATTTTATGTATCATGTCACTACATTATTAATTTTGAAGACAATATGTATATTTGGAATTTGTACATACATACACTTATTAAAGATGGGCCTCTCACACTAGCAACGTTAAAGATACTATTTTTCAATAGAAGGAACACAGACTTTAGGATCAGAGAGATGAAAGTTTTAAGGCCAATGTTGCCATTTACTAGGTATATGACCTTAAGCAAGTTATTCCACTTCCCTGACCCTCAGATTCTTCAATTGTGAGGATTAAAATAATATCTTATGGATTATCAGGATTACAGAGAGCCAAGTTAAACACCAGCACAATTTCTAACACAAGGTGGGCACCCAATAAAAATTTTGAAATACTTAGCCAAACATGAAGGATATCCCTTGGACATCTACAGACCCAGAAATTTGACTTTAAAGAATCTGTTCTATGGAAATATTTGCAAAGTGAGTAAAGATGAGAGAAAAAGGATGCTCTTCATAGCCCTCTTATAACAGAGGGCTATTTTTTTGTTTGTTTTTTGGTTTTTGTTTTTTACTATAGCAGATCCATATTTGCTTTTATTTTTAAAATGAAGATCCATACGTACTGGCAGAAAAGATGTTAGGGACAGAATAAGTACATTATGATGCGACATAACAAAAATTATGGTATAAACATAGGCATGGAAATGGATATAAAAGGATATAATTCTAAAATACAAATAACATTCACTTTTCACCCATGTTTCTACTTTGAAATCTTTTAGAAGTTACATTTTTAATAAAAGTTAAACACATATTAAGCCATTTTTTGAGACTAATGTTTTCCTGTCCTACAGTTAAAGGAAAGTTTAAAGGAAAAGATAGTGCACATTAACCCTCATCTTTCACTGAAGAGGTCTAGAATCCACATTATGCCCATGTTCAAGACATTCCAAATCAATTTCTATTTGGTATTCTTTCAGTTTCTATTTCTACAATCAATTCTAACATTCTGGAGTTAGTCATACAATATTCTTAAAACTGCTAATTATTTGCCACATCACCAGCCACACTCTCAAACTCTAACTCCTCTCCTTTCAAAACAGCCTAGAATACAAAATCACTCTAAGACCACATAAGGAAACATAAGTTGGCATCCAACATCAGACAAATCAGCTGCGTGCAATGATTCACGCCAGTAATCCCAGTGACTCAAGAGGCAGAAGAAAGAAGATCACAGGTTCAAGGCCAGAGGCAGCCTGAGTAACTTAGACTCTGTCTCATTATAAAAGTAAAGGGGTAGGGAGGCTAGGAGTGCACTTAGTGGATAGAGTACTTGTTGCAAAAGTATGCTGGACACCTTGGGTTCAGCCCTCTAGTACCACCATTAAATAATAATAATCGTCCTCGTCATCATTGTAGTCGTCGTCATCATCATCATCATCATCATCATCATCAGACAAATCAGTTTGGAAGACTGAGTACTTCAGATTAGTATGAATAGCAATTCTCCATTACAAAAGATAATCCAAATTCTCCTCCATAAAACAATACTGGCTAGGATAATGGAAGGTCACAATGAGAATGAGACCACCTTGTTTTATAGATGAGAAAAACAAAGCATAGTAAGTGACTTGACCTGAACAAGTTCACACAGTTAAAAGACGAAGATCAGCAAAGGACACTGCCCTCTGCATCTACTATTCTTTTTTTCTAGACCATGTTGTTTCCTATTACAGCTTACACAGTTTTAAATCAACTCCATTTTCCAAATAAATAAGCAAAAACAGCATCAGATAACATACTCTGCTTCAGAAATATGCGTAAATGAAAACAAACATCAGCTGGCAAATACTACTTGACACATTTGCAATACTATCTATACAACTCTTCATTCATTGAAATTTCAAGAATGTAAAAATATCTTGATCAGACACTGCAAAGGGTCTGCTCTGAAAAGCAGAGGTGAAAATGCTTAATGAGAATGAATTCATCCAATTCTCCTGAACGTATTGCAACTAGCTAGATTCTAACTAGCTAAAATACCAAAGTTTCTAGCCAGATGTTTAAGCATCATTTTTGCTTGTTTGTTTCAGTAGCATTTTCCTTTTAACAGTAATGCTTCTCATCTGTGACTTCAAAGTCACCTTGCAGAAGACTGGAGGCATGTAGCTCTGAATCTTCTCTCCCTAGAACAACACTCATAATAAAGTCGAATGCAAGAGGCCATTTCTTTTCAAATTTTCCTTCTCTGAAAACCAACTTTATAACAATATGTGAAAACTTTTAAGTAACAGTTTTCCTTTATAACATCTATATGTAATTAAAGAATAAAACGCAGAAAATGAAAACAAGGAAATAAGAGTATGAGACAAACAGCAAATGAAATAGAAGCCAGGTGGATAATAGATCTCTGGAATCTAGTTTGGAAGAAATACAAAGATCATTCTATTTTCATATGAACAACAGGAGAGGGAGCTAGCAACTTTAAGTTAATCGAAAAGAAATGCTAAGGAATCCTTGCTATTGTTTCATATGAAAAAATAAATATTGAGAGAGGTATGTTTAGATATCCTCAATACAATAAAATTAAGTTACTGTACTTTAAAAAGTCACAAATTCAATAAAATCAAAGTATTATACTATATGGCTATGGCTAATTTACATTTACCTGTAGCCTTCCAATCTGCCAAGTTAAAATTCAATATCAGAAGAAAATATAGTTTGTCAATACTGTGAATACAAAATACTGTTCGTATTTCTTCTAGAATGTAACAGAATGTAGTAATTAACTTCATTTTATCTATTGAGTGTTGATATTTTCTTTAACGAAATCCAAGTATTCAGTGCTCAGAGTGATAAGTGACCTTGAGACAGCACTTGGGATGCAGTTACCATGGCAACATTACCACAAAAGTGCCTCATACTCAGCAAAAGGACCAACCTGGTGCATCAGGAATTTTTTTAAACCTAGAAAAACAGACCTTCCTTCAAGCCCCCCACTTACCAAAAAAAAAAAAAACACAGCTTTAAAAAATGTTTGTATTAACCTTTCTATTTTTAACCTTCATATTTATTCTTCATGAAGGGGGTTGTGTTATTTTCATGATAAAATCTTTATTAAGCCACGCAAAAATTTTCTTTTGGTTTCATAAATGGGCAATATAAATGGCTAAGATACAAACAAAAATCATTTTTCTCTTTTCAAAAGTACACATTTAAATTTTTTCAATAAAATCAGCACTGTTCTAACCTTTTAATCACAGTCAAAAAGAAACAAAACACTGGCTGAGTATAGTGACATTCACCTATTATCCCAGCATTCAGACAGCTTCGACAGGAGGATGAAGAGTTCAAAAGTGAGGCCCTGTCTCAGAATAAAGAGGACAGGAAAGGAAAAGAGAAGAGGGGAGGAGAAGGGAGGGAAAGTGAGAGAAAACAAGCAAACATGTAGTTTAATATGAACATTTAGCTGGGTGTGGTGGCACAAACCTATAATCCCAGTGAGGAGGGACGAGGCTGAGGCAGGAGGATTTCACGTTTTAGGGTAACCTGGACGACAAAGCAAGATCCTGCCTCAAAAAAAAAGAAAAAGAAAAAACTCATAAAGAAAATATGTAGAGTGGTTGACTTAAAATTCCAAATATAAAATATACATTTATAATTCTGCTTACACACATTAAACATATTTACATTTAGTGTTTTTACATTTGTGTGTCTTCACACAAATTTTTTTACAGTACACGCTTTGAAAGCTAGGAATATGGTACTTTAGTCATGTTATTATCACCAACTCAGGCAGCACAGAGACTAACACCAAATAGGTACCAAACAACTTTCAACTTTTTCTCATGTACCTACCAAGAGAATCTTTAAAAACTGTACCCTAGAACATTTCTCAGTTTGACATTTATATTTTTCATCAAATTTTTCATGAACTAATTATAAAGTAGTAATTTCCAAAATGTTATATTAACATCTTTAATAAGCTGCTATATCACTTTTACACATTCAAAGCAAGTAGATTATCATCTATCACTGATTCAGAAATTTTACAACTGTTCCTTTTTCCTGCAACACAAATATCTATCCCTCTTACCATATGTAATCTGATCATAATGAAATACCATTTTGTGCTTGAAAGTATTTTGGTCATTTGATTTAACAAAAGGATATATAAACTGAAATAAATTTCATCTGATCATAGGCTCTAAGTGTTGAAAAATATTTATTATAATCATAAGATGTAAATGTTTAAAACAAGCATACTGCAAATTTTGTTAATACAAATTAGAAGTACATTTTTCATTTTCATTGTATATGAATGTGTTCAGCTGTACAAGCACTCTCCCACACTCCCCCCAGTTATTTTTGGTTTGTAAAATTATAAATAAAACTGCCGGGCACGCCTGTAATCCCAGCGGCTGGGGAGGTGGAGGCGGGAGGATCGCAATTTTGAGACCAGAGGCAGTCTGCGTAACTTAGCGAAAACCTATCTCAAAAAGTAAAAAAAGTTGGCTGGGGACGCAACCCAGTGGTCCAGCACTTGCAAAGCATGCAGGCATGAGGCCCTGGGTTCAACCCCTAGTACCGCCAAAAAAAAAAAAAGTTTATACATATGTATGTATGTCTTGCAAACACAGTACACAAAGTAGAGGTTTGAATAAAGGTATGTTAATGGGCTAAAGGGGGAGAGGGAGGGAGGGAGAGGGGGGGGAGAGAGAGCGAGAATTATGAAAACAGACATCTACAGAATAAGATTCTGAAGCTTTCTCAAACAGATCAATTTAAAAATGAAGGAAAAGTTTACATATCTGGAAAGTGATACTCACTTCTCATTGTTCTATCCCTTGTTACCAAATGTGTGCATGTGCACAAGTTAAATAACTACTTATGATATACCAATACTATGAAATACCATATAGTCTCTAAAAATGTTCACAACATATTATGATATAGTATAATCCCGTTTTTGTTGTTGTTTTTTTTTTTTGTGGTACTGGGGGTTGAACCCAGGGCCTCGTGCTTGCATGCTCTGCAAGTGCTGGACCACTGAGCTGTACCCTCAGCCCATTTTTTTTTTTTTTACTTTTTGAGACAGTGCCCTCGCTAAGTTATGCAGACTGCCTCTGGTCTCGAACTTGCGATCCTCCTGCCTCTGCCTCCCAAGCCGCTAGGATTACAGGCGTGCACCACCGCGCCCAGACCCCATGTCTATTTTTTATGTGATATGTATTTGCTACTTGTTGTTGTTAGGTACCATTGTTTTGGGTCCAACTCATAGTGACCCTTGTTGTTGCTGTTAGGTGCTGTCGAGTCGAGTCCGACTCATAGTGACCCTAAGTACAGCAGATGGAAACACTTGCCAATTCTGTGCCAGGCAAACCATCTTATTTATGTTTAAGCCCATTGTTGCAGACACTGTGTCAATCCATCTGGTGGAGGGTTTTCCTCTTCTGCGTTGACCTGCCACTCTTCCAAACATGATGTCCTTCTCCAGGGATTGTTCTCTCCTGACTACATGTCCGAAATATGTAAGACGCAGTTTGACCATTCTTGCTTCCAAGGGGCACTCTGGTTATACTTCTTCTAGGACAGATTTGTTGGTTCTTTTGGCAGTCCATAGTATATTCAATAGACGTCTCCAGCACCACAATTCAAAAGCATCAGTTCTTTTTCTGTCTCTCTTGTTCAATGTCCAGCTTTCACAACCATATGATGCCACTGAAAATACCATGGCATGAGTCAGACGCACCTTCATCTTCAGTGTGACATCTTTGCTCTTCAATACTCTAAAGAGATCTTTTGCCACAGCTTTTCCTAGAGCAATGCGTCTTTTGATTTCTTGACTGCTGCTTCCACGGGTGTTGATTATAGAGCCAAGCAAAGCAAAATCCTGGACAACCGCAATCTTTTCTCCATTTATTGTGAAGTTGCGTGCTGACCCAGTCGTAAGGATTTTTGTTTTGTTGAGGTTTAGTTGTAACCCATATTGAAGGCTATGATCTTTGATCTTCATCAGTAAATGTTTTAAATCCTCTTCACTTTCAGCAAGCAGAGTGGTGTCATCTGCATAACACAGGTTGTTAATGAGTCTTCCTCCAATCTTGATGCCGCGTTCTTCCTCATAAAGTCCAGCTTCTTGGATTATTTGCTCAGCACTTAAATTGCAGAGATAGGGTGAAAGTATACAGCCCTGACGCACACCTTTCTCAACTTTAAGCCACTCAGTGTTTCCTTGTTCTATTCGAACAACTGCCTCCTGGTTCATGTACAGATTTCTCATGAGCACAATTAGGTGTTCTGGTATTCCCATTTTCCAAAGTGTTATCCATAATTTGTTATGATCCACACAATCAAATGCTTTAAACATAGACAGACATCTTTCTGATATTCTCTGGTTTCAGCTAGTATCCACCTGACATCAGCAATGATGTCCCTGGTTCCCCGCCCTCTTCTGAATCCCGCTTGATTTTCCGGTAATTCCCTGTCTATATACTGCTGCAGTCGCTTCTGAATGATCTTTAGTAGAATTTTGCTGGTGTGCGATATTAATGATATTGTCTGATAGTTTGCACATTCAGTTGGATCCCTTTTTTTTGGAATAGGCACAAATATGGATCTCTTCCAGTCAGTTGGCCAAGTAGCTGTTTTCCAAACCTGTTGGCACAAACATTTTAACACCTCCAGTGCTGCATCTGTTTGTTGAAACATCTCTATCAGTATCCCATCAATTCCTGGAGTCTTGTGTTTCGCCAGTTCTTTCAATGCAGCTTCCACTTCGTCCTTCAACACCATTGGTTCCTCTTCATATGCAACCTCTTGGAATGGTTGGTCATCTACCAATTCTTTCTTGTATAATGACTGTGTATTCTTCCCATCTTCTTTTGATGTTTTCTGCATCATTTAACATTTTCCCTGTAGAATCTTTCACTACTGCCACTCAAGGTTTGAATTTTTTCTTCACTTCCTTAAGCTTGAGAAACACAGAGCGTGTTCTTCCCTTTTGGTTTTCTGCCTCCAGCTCCTTGCACATGTTATTATAATATTTGTTTTTGTCTTCTCGAGCTGCCTTCTGAAATCTTCTGTTTAGTTTCTTAACTTCCTCATGTCTTCCTTTTGCTTTAGCTGCTCGATGTTCGAGGGCAAGGTCCAGCGTCTCTTTTGACATGTAATTTGGTCTTTTCTTTTTATTTCTTGTCTTTTTAAGAACTTTTTGCTTCCTTCTTGAATGGTATCTTTTATGTCATGCCACAACTCTTCTGGTCTCCTATCATTTGTGTCTAATGCATTAAACCTATTTTTGAGGTGGTCTCTGAACTCAGGTGGGATATACTCAAGGTCATACCGTGGCTCTCGTATACTTGTTCTAATTTTCTTCAGCTTCAGTTTGAACTTGCATATCAGAAGTTGATGGTCTGATCCACAGTCAGCACCTGGTCTTGTTTTGACATTTTGTATAGAGCTTTTCCATCGTCTCTTTCCACATATGTAGTAAATTTGATTCCTGTATGTTCCATCTGGTAAAGTCCATGTGTATAGTCTCCATTTATGATGTTGAAAAAATGTATTTGCAATGAAAAGGTCATTGGTCTGAAAAAATTCTATCATGTGATCTCCAGCTTCGTTTCTGTCACCAAGACCATATTTTCCAACTACTGAGTCTTCTTGTTTCCAACCTTTGCATTCCAGTCACCAGTGATTATCAGTATGTCTTGATTGCATGTTTCATCTATTTCAGATTGCAGAAGCTGATAGAAGTCTTCCCTTTCTTCATTTGTGGCCTTAGTGGTAGGTGTGTAAGTTTGAATAATAGTCGTATTAACTGGCCTTCCTTGTAGGCGTGTGGATATTATTCTATCACTGACAACATTGTATTTCATGACAGATCTTGAAATGTCTTTTTTGATGATGAATGTAACCCCATTTCTCTTTAGTTTATCATTCCCAGCATAGTAGACCATATGATTGTCTGACTCAAAATGGCCTATGCCCGTCCATTTTAGCTCACTGATGCCTAGAATGTCAATGTTTATGCGCTCCATTTCTCTTTTAATGATTTCTAATTTTCCTAGATTTATACTACATACATTCCATGTTCCAATTATTAATGGATGTTTACAGCTGTTTCTCCTCATTTTGAGTCATGCCACATCAGCAAGTTGAGCACCCTGGGGCTTTACTCCATTTCCATCATCACAGTAAATTCCACTTGGTGGAGGCAACTCTTCCCCAGTAGTCTTTTGAGTGCCTTCCAACCTGGGGGCCTCATTTTCCGGCACTGTATCTGACAGTGTCTCTTTGCTAGTCATAGGGCTAGGTAGCACTAGGAAAATGTATAGCCGACCACAACTAATTATCAGGAAGGAAAGCAATGCAACCTACTGTTAGCTGTAGATAAGAGTGGTGGGATATTGTAAAGCAGAGAAAGCTTTAAGGTATAAGGGCAGTCCATAAGAGAAGTAACTGTTGCTTCTAGAACGGTTGGGATTAGCAGTCCAGAAAGTTTATGCTAAACAGAGCCCTGGGATGGGATTTAAATCAAGGTTTCTGCCCACAGCTGTTAACTGATTAATTTTCCTTATCTATTCCCCCTGCACCCTCTGACCTTTTATAATTAAATTTAGGGGATCTCAGAATTTTTCTTTTATCAATATCTACGACCTCTTTCTCAAGCTGCCATTAAAAATGCAATAAAAATAAATGCTTCAAAAGGAACATTTTATGACTAGGCTTGGAATAAGAAAATAAAAAAGGATTTACCATGTATATATGGTAGATAGTTAACTACTACTCACAACTCCTCCCTATCATTAAGCAACTTTAGGGTGAACTTGCACCCCCACTGGATTTCCACAAACAGTTCCTGTCTAAAAAGACCAGGAGCTGAAATAAAATCAATACTAGGGATTTCCCTAATACACCCACACAGTGTTTGAAAATGAAAGATATATTCTGACCCAGAAAAACATCTTAATGCCACAGACAAGGGTGGGAGAATGACCAGGACCTCATCCTGTCAAGGAAATAGGGCATATTTATTCACTCAACAAATGAATAATGAATATCTTCCACGTGCCAGGCACCTATTTAAGTGTTTGAGATGTATCAGTGAGCCAGAGGGACTAAGAATCCTCCTGTCCTAATGAAGCTTATTATGCTTTATCAGGAAAAACCATACAACCATTAAACACAATAATTTATTGGTATTAATGGTACGGATTAATGCTACGAGGCAAGAGATTCTACTAGTAAACAGAGTGGCAAGGGTGAGCTTCCAGTTGTTTGTTTTGGTTTTGTTTGGGAGGGGCTTGGAGAGGGTTGGTGTTTTTGTCTTTTGAGACAGGGTCACACCGTGTAGCCCAAACTGGCCTAGAATTCACTATGTAAACCAGTTTAGCCTCAAACTCATCTCAATCCTCCTGCCTCAGTCTCCCAAGGGCTGGGATTACAGGAGTCTGCCAACACACTGGGCGAGATTTCAGATTTTAAAGAGGCGAAGTTAAGTTAGTTGGGTACATAATGGAAAGAACCTTTCACAGAAACGGCACATCCAAATGCTGGGGTGTGACTACAATGAATGAAGAACAGCAGTGGATCAAGAGTGAAAAAGGGAGGAAGGAATGAAAAGTGAGATCAAATAAATATGAGAGGAAAATCACAAAAGGTACCCTAGGTCTATGGTCCAGACTCTGATATAGGGAACCCCTGCAGAGTCTTAAGGAGAGGAAGCACAAACTGGCTTAGGATTCTAAAAGATCTCTTCTGCTGTCCTGTAATTGACAGACTCTACAAAAGGTAAAAAGCAGGAAGATCTGCTAGGGTGTTATTATAAGTAACTCAAAGAAGATACTAGCTCAGTGAATGAGTTGAGACATAGTTGGATTCTAAATACATTTAAAGGTACCAATGTGTAAGTAAGAGAGGGGAGTCAAGGTTTTTAGGCCTGAGTAGCCAAAAGAATAGACACCAACAAATGAACAGAAAGCTTCTAGCAAAGTATGAACAGGGAATAAGTGAGGAGTTTGGTTTTGGACATGTTGAGTTTAAGATGTCAAATTCAAAATCCAAATTAAAAGACTGAGAAGACAGTTGGATATACAGTGAGGAAATAATTAAGATGTTTACTTCACATAAATGGTATGCAAAGAAGATCTAACACATGTATGTAGGATTTCCCAAGAATAAAATCAAGGCCATGAAACAAAAACTAATAGCAAACAAACAAACAAAAAACCTTTAAGTCGAGAAAATCTGTAATTCAAAGTACGTTTTGTAGGACTCACTGCATGCCTGAGGAAGAAGAGTCAAACACCAATACGTAAAACTGTGAAAAAAAATTTTGCAGGTCTAGACAAAGGCAAAAAGGCTAATTTACTCATACAGAAAGAGTCACATCAGACTGTAACAGCTATGTTCTATACCAGAAGGCAATGAAATAACAAATTTTAGCCACTCTGGAAAAGAATTTTATGAGCAAACAAGCTTTGAAATATCAAAGCTAAACACAAATTCCTTCTAGTGAAACTAAAGGAATCCTGTTCCCATAAGCTCTTCCTGAGGAACTTACTAGAGAAAGTAAATTTCAGACAATCCAAATAACTGGAAATAACATCAACATAAAATGGTAGTGGTAATTAAATTCTGTAAAAAAAGAAACTGAATTATGGCTGTGAGAAACAAGTTCTCAGCACAACTATCAAAAATGAGGGGTGGAGGTACAGTGGCTCATGCGGTAACTCCAGAGACTCGGGTGACTGAGGCAGGAGGATCACAGGTTCAAGGCTAGAGGCAGCTTACATAGCTTAGTAAAACCCAGTCTCAAGAGAAAAAGTAAATAATGGGCTGTGGATGCAGCCCAGTGGAAGAACACTTGCAAAGTATGCGTGAGGCCCTGGGTTCAACCCCAAGTACCTCCCCCCACCCCAAAAAAAAAGGAAGGAGGGGGAGGAAAAGGAAAAATGAACAAAGAATAAAAAAGAGGAGGAGGAGAAAGAGGAGGAGGAAGAGGCCAGAGACAGTGGCACATGTCAGTAATCCTCCTGTGACTTGGGAAGCACAGACAGGAAGATGGTAAGTTCCAAGGCCAGAGGCAGCCTGTCTTAAAACAAACCAACCAAACAAAAGAACTTAAGTGGTAGAGCATGTGCCTAGCATGCACAAGGCCCTGGATTCAACCCTCAGTACTGCAAAGTAAAATAAATGAGGAAGGGAAATAAGCAGAGAGAAAAACTAAAATAAACTGACCAATTATCTTAAGATATTAATTGACAGTAAAAGACTATTACTTTAAATCAAATGCTGTGGAAAAGAAAGAAAAGGTCACTGGGTAATTTCAATAACACTCCAAGTAAGAAACCAATAGACAACCAAATAAAGGAGGGGGCACAAAGTCTACTAGGTAAAGGTTTGATCTAAAGATGATATCTACATAATTTGTTTAATCTAAAATAGCTGGACACAGGGGTGCATTCTGTAGTACTAGCACTTGTGATGCAGAAGAAATAAGAGTATCACTTGAGTCCAGAACTCACGACCAGCGAAAGCAACATAGTGAGACTCCATCAAGAAACAAAAGAAGGGCCGGGTGTGTTGGCGGACGCCTGTAATCCCAGCGGCTCAGGAGGCGGAGGCAGGAGGATCGCAAATTCGAGACCAGAGGCAGTTTGCGTAATTTAGCGAGACCCGGTCTCAAAAAGTAAAAAAAATGGGCTGAGGTGCAGCTCAGTGATCCAGCACTTGCAGAGCATGCAGGCGCGAGGCCCTGGGTTCAACCCCCAGTACTGCAAAAAAAAAAAAAAAAAAAAAAAAAAAAGGAAAGGAAAGGAAGGAAGGAGGAAAGGAAGGAAAAGGAAGAAAGGAAAGAAGGAAAGGAAGGAAAAAGCCAAAAAAATACTGCTTCAAACGCGCACCAAAGCCTTGGGGGGGCGAAAAGGACATCTATGACAAACCTACAGCCAACATCATATTAAATGGGGGAAAACTGAAACCATTCCAAGATCTGGAACAAGACAAGGATGCCCACTCTCTCCTCTCTAATTCAGTATTGTCGCTGAAGTCCTAGCTAGAGCAATCAGGCAAGAGAAAAAAATTAAAGGAATACAGACAGGGAAAGAAGAGGTCAAATTACTAAAAGACCCCAAGAATGCCTCTAGAAAACTCTCCAAAAATTCCACTAGCAAAGTAACAGGATACAAAATTATACAGAAAATCAGTAGCATTCCTTACACCAAGGGTGAAAAGTACAAAAAAAAAAAAAAAAAAAAAAAAAAAAAAAAAAAAAAAAAAAAAAAAAAAAAAAAAAAAAAAAAAAAAAAAAAAAAAAAAAAAAAAAAAAAAAAAAAAAAAAAAAAAAAAAAAAAAAAAGGAGATCAAGACAACGATCCCATTTACAATTGCACACCAAAAGAATTAAATATTTAGGAGTCAACCTACCCAAAGACCCTAAAGACCTCTACAAGGAAAACTTCAAAACATTAAAGAAATAGGAGAAGACAGTAGAAAATGGAGGAATCTCCCTTGCTCATGGTTCCTAAGAATTAGTATTTTGAAAATGGCTGTATTACCAAAAGCAATGTACAAACTTAATACAATCTCCATCAAAATTCCAAAGACAGACTTTGCAGAAATAGAAAAAACTGTCCTAAAATTCTTCTGGAAGCACAAAAGACCACATATTGCCAAAACAATCCTAAACAGTAAAAATAGCACAGAAGTATCACAATTCCTTACTTCAAACTACACTACAGGGCCACACTGGCAAAAAGTGCTTGGTATTGGGGGGGGGGGGGGGGGGGGGGGAGGACCACCAGACCTGAGGAACAATGGAATAGAATTGAAGACCCAGAGATACATCCACACAACTACAGCCACCTGATTTTTGGCAAAGGGCCTAAGAATGTTCAATGGTGAAAAGATAGCCTTTTCAACAAATGATGCTGGGAAACTGAAAATAGATCTGTATCTCTTATTCTGTATGAGAGTCAACTTGAAATGGATCAGAGACCTCAGCATAAAAATGGAAACCTTAAAACTATAAGAAAAGATAGAGAATGCACTCCTACACAGGCATAGGCAAGTATTTCCTTAACAGGACTCCAATTACCCAGGAAACTGCACCAAGAATCAACAAGTAGGATTACAAAAAACTAAAAAACCTTTGTACAGCAAAGGAAACAATCAACAGAATTAAGGGAGAGCCAAATGAATGGGAGAAAATCCTTGCATCCTACATGTGTGCATCCTGTAGATAAGAAATTTCTAGAACATACAAAGAACTCAAGAAATCAAATACCAAGACAACAAATAGCCCAATAAATAAGTGGACAATAGAACTGAATAGACAGTTCTCAAATGAAATAAGAACGGTCAATAAATACATGAAAAAATGCTCAATACCCCTAACCATTAGGGAAATGCAAATCAAAACAACACTGTGATTCCATCTCACTCCAGTAACAATGGCCAAGATTAACAAAGCAAATAACAAATGCTAGTGAGGGTATGGGGCTGGGATTTAGCTCAGTTGGTAGAGCGCTGCGCTGCAGTCTCTGAGGTCCTGAGTTCGATTCCTAGCACTGCAAAAATGGGAGAAGGACCTGGCAATCCACTCCCAAGGCAATCCCGAAACAGTCAGCCATTGAAAACCCTATAAGGGTCGTTATGAGTCGGATACCGACTCAACAGCACTCAACAGCACCTAACAACAACAACAACAAGTGAGGGTATGGAGAAAAACAAACCCACTGATACTGCTGATAGGACTGTAAATAAGTTTAACCACTTTGGAAATCAATATGGAGGTACCTTGGGGCTGGGATTTAGCTCAGTTGGTAGAGCGCTGTGCTGCAGTCTCTGAGGTCCCAAGTTCGATTCCCAGCACAACAAAACTGGGAGGACCTGGCAATCCACTCCCAAGGCAATCCCGAAACAGTCTGCCACTGGAAACCCTATGAGGGTCACTATGAGTCTGATACCGACTCGAAGGCACCTAACAACAACAACAACATGGAGGTACCTTAGAAAACTAAGTAAGAACTGCCACACAGCCCAGCTATACCACTCCTGGAAATATACCAAAGTAAGTTGTCATACCACAAGGACACCTTCACTTCCATACTTAATGCAGCACTCTTCTCAATAGGAAGGGTATGGAATCAATCAAGATGTACTTAACCAAATGTATGACAGAAAAATTGTGATATATACACAATGAAACACTGCACAGCAATAAAGAATGAAATTATGTCATTGGCAGCAAAATAGATGGAACTAAAGAACACCATTTTAAGTGAATGAATCCAATCCCAAAAGGAGAAATACCAAATGTACTCACACATTTGTGGCAGCTAAACCTAACTTGCCTGCAGCTGTAGCCCTGTGGCATCCGATCCTGTCAGATCTCGGAAGCTAAGCAGGGTCAGGCCTGGTTAGTACCTGGATGGGAAACCGCCTGGGAACACCAGAAGCTGTACGCTTGGGAGAAGGACCTGGCAACCCCCTCCCAAAAATCAATCTGCCACTGAAAACCCTATGAACAGCAGAGAAGCACTGACAATAGTGTTCCCCTGTTGTACAAAGGGTCGTTATGAGTCGGATACCGACTCGACGGCACCTAACAACAACAACAAACCTAACTTAAAGAGGGGGAGGGGAACTATATATATGTAGATATATAAAAATGATTAACCATATTTATCAATGAAGGGAAAATATAAGCAAAGCTGAAAGAAGAGGGGAAGGGATCAGTGGGGAAGGAGAGGTCGGGGAAGGGAAATACAGGTCCAAAAGGAGAGAGGATTACCTCAAAATATATGATGCAACTTTATGAATATAAGGGAATTATAGTTCTGTAAAGTATGTAAGCCGACCGTGGTAGCGCACACCAGTAATCAACTTGCTGAAAAGGATGAGGCAGGAGTTTGAGGCCAGCCTGGGATGCACCTTTTTTGCCTGTAGTTGTACCTCTGTGGCATCCAATCACATCAGATCATGGAAACTAAGCAGAGTCAGACATGGTTAATACTTGGATGGCAGATCACCTGGGAATACTACATGCTGTAGGTTTGGGAGAAGGACCCAGCAACCTGCTCCCAAAATACAATCGGCCATTGAAAACCCTATAACAGCAGAGAAGCACAATGGCATTTCATCTGTTGTATATAGGGTTGCTATGAGTCAGTCATGGGCTGGATGGCACCTAACAACGAAGTATGTAAGTTTGAGAATGTCTAAGTAAAAGTGATTTAGTAGTTGTACAATGGATATAGTGAAAGCTTCATTACTCTGCACCCCATCAACACGTATTAAAAAAAAAAAATTAAAAAATACAAAATAAACCCAAAGGGGCAAAAAGTAAAACTGGATCCTGGAATAGAAAAGACAATAATATGAAAATTTGGGTTATTTTGGTTAATTAGGTGAAAGTATTGGGGAGGCAGTACTGGGAGGTGGAACCCAGAGCCTTGTACGTTTTGCAAGCACTCAACCACTGAGCTGCACTTCTAGTGCCCTCCCCCCTTTTCTGTCTTGAGACAGGGTCTCACTAAGTTACAGAGGTTACTTCTGGCCTAACACTTGATATTCTCCTACCTCTACCTCCCAGGTTGCTGAAATTACAGGGGTGTGCCACCAGGATGGCTAGGTGAAAGTACTATACCAATGTTGAATTCTTAGTTTTGATCACTGTAACTCAGTTATGGAAATCATTAACATTAGGGAAACCTGGGTAAAGGGGAACTTGGGTAAATAGTATACAGTGATATTCAACTATTTTTGCAACATTTCTGTCTAAATTCATTTAAAATAAATAACTGAAATGACATATTTCAGACACTCTGGGAAAGAAGTTTATGATCACACAATGAGCTTTGAAATATTTAAGCTGCATGCAAACTTCTCAAACATAGTGGAATTCAAGAAATACTGTTCCCATAAACTCTCTTCCTGAGGAAATACTTAAAACTTTGAGGGGGAGAAATGTTTTTGTTAACACCTGAAGAATGCTAGCAAACCAACCTATTTCAAGTACTATTTCAAGTAAAAAAGAAAGAATCCAACATTTGTCCCACCTTTCCTATACAAACTGTAACCACACTAGGTAATGAAGTAGTGGGTTAGAAAAATTTTCTCTTAAGCAAGTGTAGTGGCACACACTTGTAATCCCACCACTGGGGAGGCTGAGACAGGAAGGAGGAACTATGCAAGTTCAAGGTCAGTCTGGTGTACATAGTTCCAGGCCTGCCTGCATTACATAGCAAGACTCTGTCTCAAAAAAAACAACTTTCTCTTGACAGAAATATTGCAGTTATTAAGTGGAAGTAGCATGAGTTAGGAATATTTTCCGATCCCTAATAAATTTACATGGGCTAGGGTTTAGCTCATTTGGTAGAGCGCTGCTCTGTACACTCCAACACCCTGGATTCAATCCCCATCACTGCAAAAATGATAGGACTTGGCCACCCAGTCCTGAAACAATCCCTAAACAAGCTGCCATTGAAAACCCTATGAATAACAGAGAAGCACTGACCTAGTGCCAAGCAAGGCAAAGTGTCAGGTAGTGTTTTGTTCTGTTGTACATAGGGTCAGTATGAGTCAGGCTTGACACAATAGCACCTAACAACAATAAATTTACATACAACTGCTAGTGTAACAAAAAGAACCAGACAGCATGTATTGCCTGATAAATCACACTACATATAAAGTAGTCTCACTGCAGTAGCCAACCTACAAGATGGCCTCCAGCAATACTCATCTACAAGTACTGGTACCCGCTAAGTAGCAGGGTCTAAGTAACCAAAAGAAAACTGCAAAAGAAATATTGTTTATAACTTCTGAAGTTATAAAAGGCATTGCACTTTTCTTCCTCCTACCTTTCTCCCTCTCTCTGATCACATGCTCTGGCAGATTGCCTTCAGGACATTCAAGAAAGGAACTACCTCTTTTCCAAAATATATGGAAAAGTCACCTTTAAATAAATCCTCCAGCCCCATCAAACCTTCAGATAACTGCACACCATGACAGCCCTCAAGCCAGAATCACTCAGTTAGGATACTCCCAAAGTACTAGCTTGATGATACTGTGGAACATTTAAAAAAAAAAAAAAATTATGCCGGGCATGGTGACATAGCCTGTAATCCCATTGTAAGGGAGGTTGAGGCAGGAGGGATCTCCATGGATTTGAAGCTACTCTGGGTTACACAGTAATAGGCAAGCCTCAGCTACAGAGTAAGACAGACAGACAGACAAGACAGATAGACACACACACACACACACACACACACACACACACACACACACAAATGTTGTTTTCTGTAATCCTAGTGTCTCTGATGAATGCAACCCCATTTCTCTCTAAATTGTCATCCCAGCATAGATGACCACATGATTATCTCACTGAAAATGGCCCATGTTGTTGTTGTTAGGTGCCATCGAGTCGGTATCAAAAATGGCCCATATCAGTCCATTTTTAGCTCACTGAAACCTAGAATGTCCATGTTTAAATACTCCATTTCCCTTTTGACAACTTCTAATGTTTCTAGATCCACACTACATACATTCCATGTTCCAATTATTAGTGGATGTTTACAGTTGCTCCTTCTCATTCTGAGTCAAGCCACATCAGCAAATGGAGGTCCCTGGGGCTTTACTCCATTCCCATCATTAAGGTTGACTCTACTTTGAGGATGCAACTCTTTCCCAGTTGTCTTTTGAGTGCCTTACAACCTGGAAGGGGCTCATTTTCCGGCACTATACCTGACCATATCTCTCTGCTGTTCTTATAGTGTTTTCAATGGCTAATTGTTTCAGGAATGGGTTGTCATGTCCTTCTCCACAGTCTGTCTTACACTGGGGCTCAGCTGAAAGCTGTCCACCATGAGTGATCCTGCTGGTATCTGAAATACCAATAGCATAGCTTTCAGCACCACAGCAACATGTAAGCCGTCACAATACAGCAAACTGACAGATAATAATGTGGTCCACTCTGCCAGGAATGACAAGTTAAAGAGAAATGGGGTTGCACTCATCATCAAAAAGGACATCTCAAGATCTGTCCTGAAGTACAAGGCTGTCAGTGATAGAATACTATCCATATACCTATAAGGAAGGCCAGTTAATATGACTATTCAAATTTACACACCCACCACTAAGGTCACAGAAGACAGAGAAGATTTTTACCAACTTCTGCAGTCTGAAATTGATCAAACATGCAATCAGGCTGCACTGATAGTTACTGGTGACTGCAATGTAAAATCTGGAAACAGAAAGGCTCAGTAGTTGGAAAATACTGCTGTGATGACAAACAATGCTGGAGATCACATGACAGAATTTTGTCAGACCAACAACCTTTTCATTGCAAATACATTTTTTCACCAAAATAAATAGCACTATACACATGAAATGTACCAGATTGGAACAAAATTGGCTACACTGTGGAAAAAGACAATGGAAAACTTCAATACCAAAAGAAAAGACCATGTGCTTATTGCTCATATGCAGGTTCAATTAAAACTGAAGAAAATTAGAAGTATACGAGAGCCAAGGTATGACCCTGAGTATATCCCACCTGAATTCAGAGACCACTTCAAGAACAGGTTTGATGCATTAGACACTAATGATAGAAGGCCAGAAGAGTTACAGCATGACATCAAAGACATCATTCATGGAGAAAGCAAAAAGTTATTCAACAGGAAAAGACAAAAGACCAAATTACATGACAAAAGAGACTCTGAAACTTGCCCTTGAATGTTGAGCAGCTAAAGTAAAAAGAAGGGATGATAAAGTTAAAGAACTAAAAAGAAGATCTCAAAGGGCAGCTCAAGACAACAAAAATCAAATATTATAATGACTGCGCAAAGAGCTGGAGACAGAAAACCAAAAAGCAAGAACATGCTGTTTTTCTCAAGCTTAAGGAATTGGAAGAAAAAATTCAAGCCTCGAGTGGCAATAGTGAAGGATTTTACAGGGAAAATAATATTAAACGAGGCAGAAAACATCAAAAGATGATGGGAAGAATACACAGAGTCATTATACCAAAAAGAATTGTTGGATGACCAACCATTTCAAGAAGTTGCATATGATCAGGAACCAATGAAGGAAGAAGTGGAAGCTTCCTTGAAGGAATTGGCAAAACATAAGGCTCCACGATTTGATGAAATACCAACTGAGATGTTTCAACAGACAGATGCAGCGCAGGAGGTGATAACTTGTTTATGCTAAGAGATTTGGACAACAGGTACCTGGCCAAATGACAGGAAGAGATCCATATTTATGCCTATTTCTAAGGAAGTTTCCACATTTGGTGGGATCCCCTATCAAACAATATCATTAATCTCATTTAAGTAAAATTTTGCTAAAGATCACTCAAGAGACTACAGCAGTATATTAAAATAGAACTGCCGGAAAATCAAACATGATTCAGAAGGCAGCTTGGAATCAGGGACAGCATTACTGATGCCAGATGAATATTAGCCAAAACCAGAGAATACCATATAGATGTCTATGTTTTATTGACTATGCAAAAGCATTTGACTGCGTGGATAACAACAAATTATGGTTAACATTGCAAAGAATGGGAATATCTGAACACTTAATTGTACTCAGGAGGAATCTGTACATGGACCAGGCGGTAGTCGTTCAAACAGAACAAAGAAACGCTGCCTGGTTTAAAGTCAAGAGCGGTGTGTGTCAGGGCTGAATCCTTTCACCGCTTCACATTTACTATAAGTTGTACTATAAATTGACCGCTTCAATCTCTACGCTGAGCAAATAATCCGAAAAGATGGATTTATGAAAAACAGTGTGGCATCATGAATGGAGGAAGACTCATTAACCTGTATTATACAGATGATACAACTTTGCTCGTTGAAAGTGAAGATTTGAAATATTTACTGATGAAAATCAAAGAACACAGCCTTCAGTGTGAATAAAAATCCTTACAACTGCATCTATCTACAACTTCATGATAAATGGAGAAAAGATTGAAGTTGGCCAAGATTTTGCTTTACTTGGTTCAACAATCAACACCCACAGAAGCAGCAGTTAAGAAATCAAGACACAAGCTGGGCGTGGTGGCGCACGTCTGTAATCCCAGCGGCTTGGGAGGCGGAGCCAGGAGGATTGCAAGTTCGAGACTACAGGAAGTCTATGTAACTTAGCGAGACCCTGTCTCAGGAAGTAAGGGAAAAAAAAATAAAAGGACTGGGGGGGCAGCTCAGTGGTCCAGCACTTACAAAGCATGCAGGCGTGAGGCCCCGGGATCAACCCCCAGTACCACACAAAAAAAAAGAAATCAAGACACTGCACTGGAAAAAGCTGTTGCAAAAGACCTCTTTAAAGTGTTGAAAAGTTAAACACATCACATTGAAACCAAAGGTGAGCCTGATTCATGCCATGGTGTTTTCAGACACATCGTATACTTGTGAAAACTGGACATTGAATACGGAAGACAGAAGAATAATTGATGCTTTTGAATTGTGGTACTGGAGATGAATACTGAGTATACCATGGACTGCAAAAAGAAGCAACAGATCCCTCCTAAAGGAAGTGCAACAAGAGTGCTCCTTGGAAGCAAGGATGGCAAGACTGCATCTTATGTGTTTTGGGCATGTTCTCAGGAAGGACCAATCTCTGGAGAAAGACATCATGTTTAGGAGAGTGGCAGGTCAACAAAAAAAAAAAAAAAAAAAAGGAAGACTCTCAACTAGATGTATTGACACAGTGGTTGCAGCAATGGGCTTAAACATAAAAAAGAGCATGTGCTTGGCATAGCGTCAGAGAGTGTTTCTTTCTGTTGTACATAGGGTTGCTATGAGTTGGACCCAACTCAATGGCACCTGATGACAACAACAACGGTGACTCAGAACTAAGGCAGGATCACAGGCATAAGGCCAGAGACAGCCTATACAATTTAGCAAGACCTTGTCACAAAATTAAAAAGTTTTAAAAAAGGGTGGTGGGGGCTGAGGGTTCAGTCAGTGGTAGCATGCACAAGGCCTGTGGACTCAGTCCCCTAATATTCCCCCAAAAAAGGCTGGGGGAGGACTAATGAATCAGACAGTTCTCAAAAAAAGAAATATAATGGCCAACAAATATATAAAAGTCTTCAACATCCTTAGCCAGCAAGAAAATGCAAATCAAAAACACTGAGATTCTATCTCACTCTAGCCAGAATGGCTATCATCAAGAAAGCAAACAAATTCTGGAGAAGATGGGAACAGACATGGGACATCCCTTATACACTGCTGATGGGAATATTAAGGTAATGCAGCCGCTATGGAAATCAGTATGGAGATTCTTCAAAACACTAAAAGTAACCATGGCATGGTAGTACATGCATATGAGCCCAATATCCAGGAGTCTGAGGCAGGAGGATCATGAGTTGGAGGCCACATTAGGCAACATAGTGAGACCTTGTCTCAAAACATACATACCACATATGCATATACATAAAATAATATACCAAAAGTAGAACTATTATATGATCCAGCTATAGCACTCCTGGGCTGGGATTTAGCTCAGTGGGTAGAGCGCTGCGCTGCAGTCTCTGAGGCCCCGAGTTCAATTCCCAGCACCACAAAAATGGGAGAAGGACCTGGCAATCCACTCCCAAGGCAATCCCGAAGCACTCAGCCATTGAAAACCCTATGAGGGTCGCTATGAGTCGGATACTGACTCGACGGCACCTAACAACAATAGCACTCCTGGGAACATACGTGAAGGAATCTTTAAATCACCATAACACAGAGATACCTGCATATCCATATCGATTGTGGCTACTAATCAAAATAGTTAAGACATAGAATCAGCCCAGATGTCCATCAACAGATGAATGAGTAAAGAAAATGTGGTTTATATACACAGTAGTGTTTTGTTCGGCCACAAAGAATTAAATTATGCCATTTGCATGAAAATGAATGGAACTAGAAAAGAACCAACAAATCTGTCCTAGAAGAAGTGCAACCAGAGTGCTCCTTGGAAGCAAGAATGGCCAGACTGCGTCTAACATATTTCGGACATGTAGTCAGGAGAGATCAATCCCTGGAGAAAGACATCATGTTTGGGAGAGTGGCAGGTCAACACAAAAGAGGAAAACCCTCCACCAGATGGATTGACACAGTGTCTGCAACAATGGGCTTAAACATAAATAAGATCATTTGCCTGGCACAGAATCGGCAAGTGTTTCGATCTGCTGTACACAGGGTCGCTATGAGTCGGACTCGACTCGACGGCACCTAACAACAACAACAACAGAGATAATCACATTAAGCAAAATAAGCCAGACTCAGAAAGACAAGTATTGTATGTTTTCTCTCATATTAGACTCATGAAAGTAGAAGGGAGACTATTTGGGGTGAAGATGGGAACAAAAGAGGGCAGGAGGGCAAAAAGAAAGGGTAAGGGGGGTAAAGAAAGACAAATATAGCCAGGCAAGGTGGCGCACCTCCCAGTGGCTTGGGAGGCGGACGCAGGAGGATCGCCAGTTTGAGACCAGAGGCAGTCTGTGTAATTTAGCGAGACCCTGTCTCAAAAAGTAAAAAAAAATGGGCTGAGGGTGCAGCTCAGTGGTCCAGCACTTGCAAAGCACACAAGCGGGAGGCCCTGGGTTCAACCCCCTGTACCACAAAAAAAAAAAAAAAAGACAAATATGTTTTCTCTAGTATGCAGAATCTAGGTGCAGTGGGCAGAATCCAGATTAAAATATATAAGACATGAAAGCAGGAGGGGGACTGCTGAGGAGGAACAAGGGAACCAACGGGGAGTGGGGAGGGAGGATGTGAGAGGGTAATGGGGGTATAAACATAAGCAATGTACAATGATATCCATGTATGAAAATGTCTCTATGAAACCCATTATTTTGTATATTAACAAAAAAATTACCTAAAAAGTCATGGGAATACAGAATGAGTAAGATCTTCAATACAGAATGAGTAAGCCCCTTCAAAAATAAAGGGGTTAGGGGGCAGCTCAGTGGTAGAGCATTTGCTTAGCATGTGTGAGACCCTGGGTTCACCCCTAGTACCACCAAAAGGAAAAGGAAAAGGTAAAGAAAAAGAAAAAAGGAAAAAAATGAAAGAAACTATTGCACAGTATGGCCATTATAGATAATAAAATACTGCATACTTAAAATATTGTATACTTAAAAACTGCTAAAAATTACATCTTAAATGTTTTCAGCACAAAGAAATAAGTATGTGACACATTAATTAATGTACAGACACATTAGTTTAATCTAATCATTTCACAATGTACATATGTATCAAAACATCACACTGTAACTGTAAATACCTAAAATTTTTATTCATCAAAAATAAAGCCAGAGCCAGCCGCAGTGGCACACGCCTGTAATCCCAGCGGCTTGGGAGGCAGAGGTAGGAGGATCACAAGTTCGAGACCAGAGGCAGTCTGCATAACTTAGTGAGACCCTGTCTCAACTAAAAAAAAAAAATGGGCTGAGGGTGCAGCTCAGTGGTCCAGCACTTTCAGAGCATGCAAGTGCAAAGCCCTGGGTTCAACCCCCAGTACCACAAAAGAAAGAAAGAAAGAAAGAAAGAAAGAAAGCCAGCCAGCCAGCCAGCCAGCCAGAGCCAAATCTTGTGGCACACACTTGTAACACCAGCTATTCAGGAGGCAGAAGCAGGAGGATCACAGGTTCAAGACCAGAGGCAGCCTACATAATTTAGGGAAGAGATTGTCTCAAAGGAAAAAAAGGCTGTGGGTACAGCTCAGTGATAGAGCACTTGCCTAACTTGCACGAGGCCCTGGGTGCAACCCAGAAGTAGCAGGGGAAAAGAATTATTTTTAATGTTACAATTTATGCTTATAAAATATGCGTATGTAAGAATTTTTACAGTAATATGGATATGCTTATAAATATATACAAAGAAAATCATAACAGATTGCCTGTGAGGAAGGAACTAGGAAAAAAATAAAGTAGAAGGCAAATTTCACAGCTGGCCAAGATACATCACATTTGTAATCTAAGCACTTGGGAGGTTGGGGCAAAAGGGCTGACATCAGTTCAAGGCCAGCCTGGGCTACACAGCAAGTTTGAGGCCAACCTGGGCTACACAGTGAGACCCTGCCTCAAAAAAAGGAAGAGAAACTTCACTCCATAGCCTTTTAACATTTGTTAGCCACATATTATCAATTTTTTTAAAAGAGAAAAAAAAGCAGGGTGTGGTGGCAATGCCTGTAATCCTAGCTCTTGGAGGCTGAGGCAGGATGATCTTGAGTTCAAGGACAGAGGAAACCTACACAACATAGTGAGACCTCATCTCAAAAAATAAAAGGGGCTAGGGGGCAGCTCAGTGGTAGAGCATTTGCTTAGCATGTGTGAGACCCTGGGTTCACCTCTAGTACCACCAAAAGGAAAAGAAAAAGGTAAAGAAAAAGAAAAAAGGAAAAAAATGAAAGAAACAGGAAAAAAAAATTATGTACAGTCTAACTCAAATACCTCCATCAGGAAGCCAGGTATGAGGGCACACATAATCCTAGCACTGAGGAAGCTGAGGCAGGAGGATCCTAAGACGGAGACCAGTTTTTATATCTTTTGAGACCCTGTCTCAAAGCTATATATATATATCCTATAATCCCAATGACTCAGGAGGATGAGGTAGGAGGATTATGAGTTTGAGGCCTGAGGCAGCCTGCATAATTTAGCAAGACCCTGTACCAAAATAAAAATTAAGAATGAGCCTGGTGGTCTACCTCACATCACAAGTAGAGTAGAGCACTTGCCTAGCATGTGAAGTCTTGAATTCAACCACCCAGCACAGACAGACAGACAGACAGACAGACAGACAGACAGAAAGAAAGAAAGAAAGAAGGAAAGAACCATCAGATTATTCAGCTAGGTCCTCCCAAGCTTTTGCTACTTCCTGGTCTAAAAAATAACATTAGATTATAAAGTTTGTTATTTAAGTATTCTGAGTATCTGATATAGGAATGCAGTATTAAACATAGGAGGCCATTCTCTGTTGTACATCTTTATATTTCTGTATTTCAAAATATAGAAAATACTGTTGCTGTTAGGTGCCATTGAGTCAGGTTTGAAACCCCCATAGGGTTTTCAATGGCTGATTTTTTCGGATTGTTTCAGGAATAGATAGCCAGGTCCTTCTCCTACAGAGTGTTAGTGCTTGTTTCCAACCTTTAGAAGTTCATCATGAATGCTAAGAGATGCAAAAAGTAACCTTGGCAGTGGCTCAGAAAGTACAACTTACAGTAAGTGTGAAAAAATTGACAAAGCATTTAGGGAAGGGGATTTCTTCTTTCTTTCTTTTTTTTTTTTTTTTTTTTTTTTTTTTTT